>JALBCR010000412.1:0-188470 GCA_030710515.1 Abscondita cerata
TCGATGTGCCGTTCAGTTACGTATTTATAATCTAATCCAGTTTTATTACTAATTTCTCATTAATATTTACTTACGTCCCACTTAAATTAGTAATAAAATATATAATTTATCTACGTCTAACCCACTAACATATAATCCTTTTATTAATTACTAAATAATTGTATGTAAATATTATATGAAAATAATCATTAAAAAAACAAACTTCGCAACTTATTACTATTCACATTGCATCATAAATAACTATTATATTGTTACAAATACTACTATCTAATTTATAACCGTATTTTAATTATTACATTAATATGTTTATGTTTCACAACTGTGCAACAAATGTATCACACACTCATAATTACTTTGTTTTATTGTTTAAACTGGTTTTATTAAATTATGCTAATGATTAATATTCACAGGTTATTAATCGTAATACATGATGTCATTATTTGTGTGGTTGTGCTTTTTCATTATACTGATATAAAGAGATTTATTTGTTTTATAAGCGCGTGTCACTCTTATCTAATTAATTATCAGTCGTATTACAGGTGTTTTTAATACGAAGAACTAGTAGTTTTTCACTTTTACCCGACAGTTGAAATTGTCGAGAATGAACAAGGTGTGGACGTGAACAAAATGGTCGGAAAAGAGTTTTTTACTTTTGGAAAATGTAATGTTTAACTTAAGCTTATCATCAAACGATACAACAGTGTTGAGTTTTTTATAAAATGTAAGTCTACAGAGATGCTTTGTTCCTCATACATAAGTTTTTAGTTTAGATTAAATCTTGTTTAAATGGGTTGTCAAAAGTATTAAATAATATACAAACCACTCACAACATATTTCGACAATAGGTAACTAAAGATCAATACATTTCAAGTAAAAAAATGTTTTACACTTAATTATAAATTAACATTATTTGATGAAAAAGTAACTAATGGCTGTTAAGCTACATCTAGTATCGTCTCGTGCTATCGTAACACGTCCGAATCGCAACACTTATTGGGAGTATGATATTGCCCTCCTATAAGAAATATAGTCGACAGCACGTGAACTTCACACTCCAGTTCTCTCACTCCTGAAGAGGTTCCAAGAGGACGAAACAGTTTGTAGAGTGATTTCTACCTAAGTGTTTGTTTGCTATTGTATACAATATCTTGAAACTTACAAGCAGGCGATTCGAGATTGTTATTTTTAAGCCAACTCTTAGTTGAATTAATAATCGAAGAATCGTCTTTCGGATAAGTAAACTACTTCTATGAGTTTTGTTGTAATCTGTATGGAAGAGGTTGTGCAAGTTAAAATGAGTTTTGTTACTATTGAATACACCTCTTCCATAAGGATTACAAACAACACTTCATAAAAAATGCTCAACAGGAAAGCTTACCACTATTATATACTACTTCTCTGTCGTTTATACTAAATTTAACTGTGATTGTCAAAAAACTTATAGAGTAAAGTCGAATATCTTCTAATGAGATTTGGATAATATTTAGAAATCTGATGCAAATCGTCATACTAAAAAATTACATAACTATGTTTTTTCAAATGGAACCACCTTGTATATAATTTATTATTTTAGAAGTATACATTCGTTACACAATCTATTTGCCTTAAGTTTACTATATATACCTATCTCATGCAGATTTCCCGGTAATTCCGATGTGAATAAGAATTTTATTAGAGAGTCCAGAAATGTTAAAAAGTTAATGGACATTAATTCTAGACATTTGTTCCACTAGTATTAATGTATCATTACCAAATTGTTAAATATTCCCATTTTTTTGCATCTTTTATTAATTACTTCTCCTTCAACTTCCCCCAATCTACTTTAAACACAGATTATACTTTCGTCAAAAATGATCATAGTACATTTGCCAAATTTTAAATGGTAGGGTTGTTAAATATAATAGAGGTAGATAGTGTATAATCAGCACGTCTAAAATAATAAATTATATACAGGGTTTTGTCATCAGTTT
Organism: Abscondita cerata; assembly: GCA_030710515.1. Classification (NCBI taxonomy): domain Eukaryota; kingdom Metazoa; phylum Arthropoda; class Insecta; order Coleoptera; family Lampyridae; genus Abscondita; species Abscondita cerata. The sequence continues at coordinate 1,971 of JALBCR010000412.1, forward strand.
TGTAGTTCTCACCTATAACATTTGTATGAGTGGGAACAAGTTTAATCCAGTATGCAATCAAATTAAGCTAATAATAATGCAGAGAGTTGTAATCTTGTAGCTTTTACTGGTATATCCACATTTCATCATCGTTGTCATCCACTACGGAATCATCAATACACAAAAACATGGCGACAGCTTCTGGATGAAAGCTTTTTATTTGACCTTTCAAGGCTTGAAATGAATGGATCAGATGTGATCATCATGCGTTGGAAAACATCTTCCATCGTTTTTCTCTCGCACATTTTCGCGAGAAACTTTCCTCGTATTTTTTGAAATCTTTGTTTCTGGCTTCCACAGGCATTTTCAGATAATTGCCCACTAGAGTGGGTGCAACTCCGACGATTGAAGGGCCATAAATAAGGATTTTATAGATTGACGTTGGCATAAAATACCAGGGATACAAATCAACCAACAATTTCGCGGTTTCCGAGGCAAAATAATCCAACATTGACAGCAAATCCGCTTGACAAAACTTGTAATAGGATATGAAATTTCTTGATCAATGTCTCGTCTACTCCCAAAATTTTTGCGGACACGGATGAATTTTCAAAAAATCGCCTAGCCGTATTCCCGTCATTACTACTGCCAAAACCGGGTTTAGGACAGTCAATATTTAGGTGCAATTGGCTCTTAAATTCGTTTTGAATCAACAATTTACGTTGTTTGATAATATCTTTCTCCAAGTCACCACGCGCTTGCCACTTGTGAATCCCTAACTTGTAGCCAATATGCAGAAGAGTTTCAAAACATCGGATCCATGCATGCAATCTGTCGATACCCCAAATCTCAAACTGTTCTCATCGAACTCTCGTTTCTTAATTTTTTCAATATCATTAAATCCTTTGACGTCGCTTTGCATAAGTGACAACGCATCGATGATTTTGTCACTGTGACCACATTCGCTACTTTTGTTATCTATCATGGTAAAATACAATTCATATTTGATAACGACATTCTTTCCATCTATATGCTATTGTGAGGGACCAAAGAATCGATTTGATTCGTCAAATAACGCTCTTCTTCACGAGTGGACTGTGTTTTCGTGCAAAAATTGTATTTTTACGGGGCGACAAAAACGAGGTGACGAAGGATAGGGATTAACCCACATTAAAATTTCTTTTTTTGTTTGGTCATCAACACCGACGATTCGCAAAGGAACAAGTGAAGTTTGGAAAATACTCGCATCTGAACTTTTTTCATCGTTAAATTTTTGTTTATATTGATTTTGTCCTAAACTTCTATCACAACCCCATTTTATAATACATCGAAGATTAGAGCTAACTTGTGATGGTAATGTGCTAATAACTTTATGTTGAACTTTCAAAATTCTTTCAACATTTTTTCGCTTCTAAAACTTTTTCGTACGATGGATAAGACAAAAAAATTTTCTCAAAGATTTACTAAGATCAATGTTAAGTCCACGAGTGCCTCATCTGCTTGCTGACATCTCGGTTAGTCTGGGCGAATTGATAGCCTCCTTGTATTTGGTAGCTCGTGTTGGGGTTGTTGCAGTAACATTGTTCAAAACAGAAGCTGCGTCGACGTTCCCAGAAGATCGGAGACTCATTTGAGCCCCAAAAGTCAATTCCGACGTACTTACTGATGAACAGAATCTCTCCTCCTTTCGCTATCGCTGGTTTTTTCAAATTCTGCTGCCGGTCGACCCATTGAATTTGCGTCAGAACAGCTACTTCTACGGCAAGAGTGAATATTCTGGAACGAAAGATACAACAAATTTTAAAAGTTGTGCACAAGTTAGTCCAGTATATTTAATCTGATTCCAATGGGTAATATTGCAATTCGTTGGGGAGGCAACATTTTTTCTGCGATCTTCAGGGTATCATATAGAAAGTCTTATTTCGGATTTTCGACCATCAACCCCTTGCAGGTTTTTCGCCATCTTGGATAAAGGGATGGAATTCTTGTTTCGCGAATAACAGCCGTATTTTTCATTTTATCGATAAACAATAACACTTTAATTAATGAAAAAAATAGTTCTACAAATTTGTATTCTTGCAATTTTTGATATATTGCATATTTAACGAAGTAAAACGATTGTTTAAAAAAAAAGGAGGTTGAAAATTTTTCAGGTTAAATATCTTTTTCTTTCATTTTTCAATTAAATTGACTGAACTAAGTATAATTCGATACTTTTACTTTTGGAAATGACACAAGATTCCAACCAGTTTTCCATCTCGATTGCATATTGTAAAGCAACTTTTTTATTTTGTTTTTTTGATCTATGTCCAATTTGAAATCATTTTCTTTTTTAGAAAAAATTTTTTCTATGAGAGTTATTTTTGTATCCAAATCAGCTTGTAAATTTTCTTTCAAAATTTCGAAAATATCCATTCTTGTGCATGACACTTCTCTAGTAACCGATTCTATAAAACAACATTTATTTATACAATTTAGTAGTTTTGAGTGATGATAAATTTTCAAGTATTGACCATACACGCATGTCGATTGTCGTATCGCGAGACATCGGGACATGTCGGTCGTCCATTGCAAACATCCGCAACATTACTTTGCAGTTACTGATCTTTTACACTATTTTGCATTAGTTAAAAACTTCCAAACAACGCAGGATCTCTTGGGATTACAACTATTTTGACACTTTTCTACGGAACTTTTTTATACTTGGCTTCAGTTGCGAGCAGTTTTGACGTCCGATTTTAAAGCATGTTTGGTTTTATAAAATAGGTTTTCAATGCATAAATATATTTAACTTACCTCCAGTAACACCCTCCATATTGTACAACAATGAACGGAACAGCAATAATATTTTATAGGTACACTCATGAAATTTAAAACTTGGACACCACAATTTCTGTAAACAAAAGTTTGCACATTGTGAAGCGGGCTTAAGGGTATCATTTACAATTCTAACAGCAGGTAGTCTCAGCAGGGGTTATCTTATAGAAGGACTGTAGAATGAATCATTACACTAAGCACGTTTTAGAAAATAGGTAATTTACGTTGCTTACTTAATTTTTTCTTTAAAGAATATATTTGAAGGTATCGCTAATTAAACACCATAGCTCGATTAATTATCGAATCAAAATTTTGTTTAGGAAATGTTTACAAAATAAAATTAGAAATAATTTTGATTTAAAAAACGTCTACAAGCAATAACTTTTAAATTAAATCAAAAAACTAAACATGGTTATTTGGGTTGACTGATTATTACTTATTTTTAAATAAATCTAACCTACTAATTATTGTAAGTTATTAAAAAAATCATTAAACTCTCTATTCATAATATTTAGTCCTTACAAAATGTATATTTTATGACGTTTCATTTTTTCTGTAGTTAATATAAAAAGTGAAAATAAAAACTAAGGCAATTCTTATTGTCAACGTATATATTTAGTTTTTGACAAGAATTTATTACATAATTATAATTAAGATACCAAGTTATAGTTTAAAATTAAATGAAAACTTTTTTTAAATAAAGGTATTACTATATAAATAAATATAAAGAAATCAATAATGGGTGTGACCTCCATTATTATTGATACATTCTTGGAGGCGTCTGCTCATTGACGCTATCAAGGTATCAATATAATTAATATTAATCGTTTCCCATGCGGTATCAATGGCTGCAATTAGTGCATTACGGTTTACTGGTATAAAATTTGGCCCTTGTTGTCTTCGGATAACAGCAAGTATTCGAGCCCAAACATTTTCGATAATGTTAAAATCTGGGCTTTTGCTGGCCAGGGTAACAGCTCCAAGTTATTTGCTTGTATCCAGTTGCGCACAACCTGCGAAGTATAGGGTCATCATATCCCGATAGTTAATTATCGAATGTTCCAAGAAAATATGTAAATAGTATCAATAATAATGGAGGTCACACCCATTATTGATTTCTTATATTTATTTATATAGTAATACCTTTATTTAAAAAAAAAGTTTTCATTTAATTTTAAACTATAACTTGGTATCTTAATTATAATTATGTAATAAATTCTTGTCAAAAAACTAAATATATACGTTGACAATAAGAATTGCCTTAGTTTTTATTTTCACTTTTTATATTAACTACAAAAAAATGAAACGTCATAAAATATACATTTTGTAAGGACTAAATATTATGAATAGAGAGTTTAATGATTTTTTAATAACTTACAATAATTAGTAGGTTAGATTTATTTAAAATAAGTAATAATCAGTCAACCCAAATAACCATGTTTAGTTTTTGATTTAATTTAAAAGTTATTGCTTGTAGACGTTTTTTAAATCAAAAATTATTTCTAATTTTATTTTGTAAACATTTCCTAAACAAAATTTTGATTCGATAATTAATCGAGCTATGGTGTTTAATTAGCGATACCTTCAAATATATTCTTTAAAGAAAAAATTAAGTAAGCAACGTAAATTACCTATTTTCTAAAACGTGCTTAGTGTAATGATTCATTCTACAGTCCTTCTATAAGATAACCCCTGCTGAGACTACCTGCTGTTAGAATTGTAAATGATACCCTTAAGCCCGCTTCACAATGTGCAAACTTTTGTTTACAGAAATTGTGGTGTCCAAGTTTTAAATTTCATGAGTGTACTCATAAACGAATCAATTTTTCTATCCTTCTCTCTTAACTAATTGGCGGAGCGGCTTACTATGAGCAGCAAGTATAGATTGAAATACGAAACCAAGCTATTTGTTCTTTTGCGAAATTACGCAACCACTCCCTCTGTTGTCCATATGAAAGAACCAACACATACCGCCAAAATTTGAATTTCGACTTTTGGCCAGCTTTTCACGTTTTCCGACCACTGTGCGTCTGTGTCTGTTAATTCCTTGTTCATTTTGGTGTAATTTGTTTATTTATTCGTATGGTACATCATTTTTCAATATTGTATTGTGATGCAAGTGTTATGTATCGTACCCAATTTCAGTATAAACGTATATAGTGTGGGAACGAAACTATCTGCATTTGTGGATTGGTTCGTCTTGGGAAAGCATTTGGGAAAGAGAACGTGAGTTGATAAGATTTGTATTGATGTTTTTCATTAGTCATTTTGAAGTGGCAGAAAGTATTTGTCTTTAAATGCTTACACTTCAAAATTGAGATAAGGGTATTTTATTATTATACATATTATTATATTATAAGTGATGCCAACGTTTCTCCCACTATCGTACGGCTAGAAACAAACGAAATCATTTGTTTTGGTGAGTTAGAGACTGTACCCATACCTTTTTTTCCGGGAAACATCGCACTACCGTCTTCAAACGAATCTTCAAGCCAGACTTTAGCCTGATAGAAGTCTGGTCATACCGCTTTATATAGAGAATATTAATTGTCACGGGTTGTTAACCTCTACGCTGATTGGCTAGAATTTGAAGAAGAGGGATTTGATTGAACGATAAAGCCCTTTACGATAGTGGCTGAAACCACGTTTTTGTTTCAATCAAGTTATTTATGCCTGAATATGTTCAAAAAATGCAATATTTTACATTTGAATTTAACCTTCTGATAAAAACTCGACAAGTGAAGCTATTACAAAGACCTTAATAAAGGATTTGCTTGAATCAGTATACAGTGTATCTACTTAAGTTGGAACCGTATGGAATATTTTTTATTATTATTGTTCCTACAAAGAATATTTAGTAAACAAACATTACATATTTGTACAGAAACAAACATCATTAAATTTTAATTCAATCTACTAAAGCTTCGACATATCCACCTTCATTTTCTAAAATAAATAATTATTATGCGTTCAGCATTCATTACGTATTTAAATTGCAAGATTGTTCAAAAACATTAACAAATGAAAAGGTTATATTTTAACAGTACGAAATGTATTACTGCAAATATTTATAATGTAAAACGTAAATAATCACCAAATCTGAATTTTAATGTTAAATGGCTGTAATTTCATACATATTTGGATATAGCTTTGAATTCAAAACAACGTTTCATTGTAACATTCTACTGTAAAAAATAATGGCAAAATTCATATTTTTGATAAACCTCGTAAAAAAATTGATATGTGATGGTTGTATTTTAAGTTTGGACATGTAGAACTTTTTATCAAGAATAAGCTAAATAGACACACTGTATAATGTATATTAGTTTTTATAATTATTACACGTTTCATTCGCTCAATGAACAACATTTTGTAATACTTACTATTGCAAACATTATTAAACACAGAATTACAGTGTGCTGTAAATAATTTTTATAACTTTTACTGACAACGTGATGACAATTTAGACCAATTTCATAATGAGCGTTGCATATTACATAAATAAGTGGTTTTCATCTTTAACAACGCATAAAACTCGACAACAATATTCCTTTTTGTTGAAAATAACATGCATTTTTATCAAAAGCAGTCTTTCGCGATCACGCATTTTAGTAAATTACGCTTTTCTTTTATGATCAAGAATTACTAAAGTAATTTTTTTTAGGTATTTTAAACCAATTGGGTGTCCAAAAGTCGAAACTACAACTTATCAATCGGAAGAATCGAATTGCGAATTTGAACATGAAAATTTTATTGAAACTAATCCTGAAGAGATAACTGAAGATAACATAATCGAATCCCCGAACAATTCTCAAATAGAAGCCGCGGAAGATGAATTGGAAACATTCGAACAAGTTTACGAGTTAGAAAGTGAGATTAATTCAAATATTCAAGAACACGTGGAGGAAGAAGGAACACAAGAACAGCTTCTAGTTGCTGGCCATCACCAAATAGAAGACAATGATGATACATCTAAAAGCCCAACTGAAATTATAGACCACAATCAATTCAAAGCTAACGAAAATGTAGAATTTATGGAAGAATTAAATGAAAACGAGTCTGATAACGAAGAATTTCAGATTGTTGATGGTGTTCATGTAACGGCTGACACTGATAGCAACGAGGAAGTGATCAATGCGATGAGTACTTTAATTGACAACGACGCCCAACATACAATAAAATTACAAGAAAATGTGCTTCAAAGTACGGAACCTAAAACAAAAATTCATTTAATAAAATTAACAATAAACTAAGTAATAAGAGTCTGATGTATTATGTGATTAAACATCCAGAAAAAGAAAACGTTGGTTCTATCACCCAGCAAGTAATTAATAATAAAGTAGTAAAGACCAATCCAAGGAGTGTTTAAAAGTTCATTCGCCTTCTTCGAACAAAAAAGGAAAAGGAAAAGGAAAAACACAAGTGCAGTCCATTAAGATCGACAAAAAGCCTGTTAAAAATAAGGAGAATAGTCAAGCTAGAATTTTGCATAACTACATTGCAAAAACCACAATTCTTCATGCTCCGGTAAGACAAGAGCGATTACCGAGAAAACAAACTATTAAGCCTGTGACTCGCGCAGACGAGGAAATCATTGTGCAAGAAGTTGTCGTTTCTTCCAACGGTATCATAGAAACATCTGAAGATGGGGTTCTCAAGTCAAAAGTGCCAATAAAACCGACAGAGTTTTTACAAGTGACCGACTCTTCTGACAGAAGAATACGATTCAAAACGAGAGCAAAAAGAAAGAAGAAAAGAAAAAGCGCAAATCGAAGGTGCCGGAAATAGTAATAAGCGATTCTGAAGATGGTACTTCGGATGTCGTTCAAATCGATTTATCTTTAGAATCGGATCAAGATACAGATAAATCTGGAAGAGGAAATCAAAAAGGAGAAGCCGATGCAGTGGAATTAACAGAGTGTAATTCTTCTGGAGCATTAGGAGATGGTACTAAAAGAAAACGAGGTCGTCCTAGAAAACGATTGAGTAGTAGTTTAAGCGAAACCGCGGGTGACACATCGGCTTCTTCCAAAAAATTTAAGAGTTCGAACGATTCCGAAAGTTCCGATTTATCACCTACAAAAACTGAACTACGCGGCATTAAAACAAATTGGAAATGTGCTTCGTGTTCAAAAGTGTTTCCTAGTCAGGGAAGTTTGAAAACCCATATGCAGTATCATACTTATCATGAACCAAATAGTAACAAACGAGAAAATTTTAAGAAACCTACGGGTACCGTACCGAAACCAAATAATTATAAATGTATAATTTGTTACGAAACTTTTAAAAATAATTATTTATTAACCAAGCACACTAAGGAACACAATGAGGATAATAAGATCGAGTGTGGAATTTGTAGAAAACTGTTTTCCGATCAATTGCAATTGAACAATCATAAACGTAGTCATGTGAAAGAACAAATGTTTAATTCAACTACTCTTCCAAAGCATTCACCAAAAAGAAAATCGTTAGCAAATAAATTGAAAGTGCCAAACACTGACTGTAAATATAAATGCATTTATTGCATAAAAGTGTTTCCTTCTCAACTTTTACTAAACGCTCATCTACGCACACATAAACGTTTTACTTGTTTAACGTGCAAAGTGAATTTTATATCAAAATTGTCACTGGAGGACCATGTACAGAATAGTTGTGTGAAACAATTAAAAACTTCAATAAGGCGACTATCATTTAAAACCAGAAAAACACCGGTTCGTTCGGCATCGTCTCGAAGAAAAAGCGTAGGTAAAAGTTATGAAGAAAAGAGTAGTTCTTCATCTTCCGATAAAGACAACAAAAGTTAGTAATTTTTAAATTTAAACTGTGACAGTTGTTCGATGACTTTTAAATCTCATACTAGTTTATTTAATCATAAAGTTTTAAAACACGGATTATCGACCCCTGTAAAAAATGTGAAACCCTAATAAAACAAAGAAATTACTTCACAAGGAGTCCGGAATGTTCAGTAGTGTGCCTCAAGGTACTAAAATGCGAAACGCTTTTTCAAAGTTAAGAACTCCTTAATCAGTAGATAATATTATTTTTGTAGGTAAACTTTTTATTAAATAAATAATATATTACAAAAATGAATTTTGTGTATGTATAACAATTCTAGTGAAACCACTTAAAATTAGAGTGGCTCTCAATAAATGCAACTGAGTTGCTAAAGTAATAATTATAGTACAAAGTTTTTGATAGATATAGCTTTGATACCGATTGAATTAGTACGAGTGTTGTTATTTCGCTTTTAAAGTTTAAAATTTAACCGTTTCTTTTTTATTATGTAATATATGTATACTGAATTTGTAACGAAATAAATTTTTACTAAAAACTCAATTTTTAAATAGAAATCTTTGGACATTCAATTTATCAATTTTCCAACACGCGTTTCTCTTAAATTTATACAGGGTAGTTCACCGGGAAACGTCGCGATTGTTTATGGAAAAACTGTACGTAGTAAAATTCCGAAAATTTGCGAACATACCAAAGTCGATTCAACCAAAACATTTTAAAGATTGCCAGAGCTTCCGGTTTACCGGAAGTATGTATCAACTTGCTTATTTTAAATGGAACACCCTATATATTACTACATTTTTATATTCTAGGCATATTTTATGTATAATATCACATCGTTTCTGGACTTATTTAATGTTTTATGTCAAAATTGGCGTTTTCAAGTTTTAAAATGACCACTACAAGGCGTAACTGCCATCTTAAATTTTAAATTGATCTTGGTATATCAACTACATGTTTTTATAATTGCTTAAAATTGTAATTCTTCATTGGTTTATAACATTTAATTATGACATTGTTAATATTTTAATAACTCAAGAGCGTTCTGATTGGTCATGAGTATATAAGCATGAGCAAGAGTTAATTGATCTATGCGGAAGTAAACAATTTTTTATTTAAAATTTTAACATTTTAAATTTTCATATTTTAGTTTGTACAACACAGCCTGGGACGTCTGAACACGCTCAACCTTTTTTAAATGAAAGGTAGGAATTGAGTTACTTGGAAATACAACTGTTCTGATGGATGGCGAAGTTTCGTTAATTTGTTTTCACGAATCATCCCTGGCTACAATCATATATTACTGAAGGAAAAAATTACAACTTCAAATAAATTAATTTAATATTTTAAAGTGTAGGCAAAATCTCTGAAATTGTAAAGTATTAAAAAAATCATCCGCTAGGGGTTTGAAAAATATATATAATTTTCGACTATTTCCGGTTTTGACAAAAACGAACGAAACGCAATGCAATCCAATTTTTGTCAAAAGCAGATGTCACTCAACTCAACATTTCAGTTAATCCTCGATTTAATCAATTTTTATTTAAAGATACTTTTGAATTTCTTAATTCTTTGAAAGTCAGGGGGAGGGCTCTTTGATATCCGCACTATATGTTAAGACGAATCCACATTAATAAAAATTTGTGCGGTGCGTTGCATTTTGAAATTCGCCACATATATTTACGGCGCAACTTTAAATTATATGAAGCATTTTACTGGGCGGATAGTCCACATCCACAAAAAATTTGGCACACACGAGCAATTTTGTGTCGATACAACGCACAGCATAAATTTTTATTGATGTGTACGGGTCAATCTGGTTTATACTGACCCGTTTGGCTGGAAGTCTAAAAACATAGGTTAAAGTTTTGTTAAAAATAGTGTGGGGTTGCGGAGAGTATGTTTATAATTAAAGACCATTTATAATTATAAACTTTAATAGTAGGTAAAATTCAAAGATGAACAGCAGAATAATCACCTCGATGATAAAATCTTTTTTTAACGAGTTTTTTTTACTTTTTAATGCCGTCTTACGCATAGTCTGTATCCCACAGTGTAGTGTCCCAACCTGAGTAGTATTGTATGGGTATTTTTGTTATTAATAAAGATAGAGATTCGGTTAAATGGGCAATGTTGTACAGATTTTTATGCCTATTGAGATGCCGTTAACTAGGTTCACAAATTCCGATCTGTTCCGATGATATCCGGAAAAAAACGAAAGTTGCCATTTTCGAAAATATCAATTATTTCACTTATTAGGACATCTACTAAAAAAAATTCGTACAAATAACAAAAGTTTCTTCACTATTTTCAAAAAGATTAACGCAATCATGGTTTTGGAGATATTGATAGCAACTTTCTTTATTTAAGTGAGCGCCATATTGGATTTTTGATAAATAACTTCTACTATTTTTTCTGCTTTCAATGATATGTTTGAAATAAAATATCTTGACAAATCGGTTATTATCAGGTAACCCCTGGAAACAAATTAACTTCAATAATTGTTCAACTTGTCACTCTCGATTGTTTAATTACTTTTTGTAAACTAAGAGATTGGTAATTATTACTTTAAATCAGTATTATCAGAAATACATCATCTCCCTCGGATGATTCTATGTACGTGTTAGTGTTTCCTTCAGTCACCGATAGATGGCGATTCCTTTCCTGTTTCGTCATTGATTGAATATCGCGAAATAATGTTACCACACGACGGAACAACGCAATAATTTAAAAATATATTTTTTAAGTTTTTATATACTAGTTATACTATTCAGTTTGTTTGAATTAATCTTTAATTTTAAATTGAGTGTTAGGTGTGAAAATAACAGGAAACTAAAATATTTTAATAATGTAACACGTATCGGCAACTTCGGGAAGTTCATATGCAAATATAGAAACATCTGGGCGTTATACATTCCGGTGGAGATTATGCATTTCTGGTACTATTATAGTGATTGAACAGAAGAAGTTTTGTCACGTGATATGTTTGAAAATAAAAGATTGTTAATTTCGTGCGGCTACGATGAGCTGTTTAATGTAGTTAAATTTTCAAAGTAAATTAACGCAAGTATTATGACTATCAGAAAGCGAATTGTTTTCTTGTTGTGTCCACATAATTTTCATTTTATTACTTGTTCATCAAAACACTAATAATTCGTTTGGTGGTATACTGCGGTAAAATGACTCCCATGTATAGAGGCAAAATGGTTCTAAGGACTATTTTACCCCCCCACAATATTTATGCGCATATAGTTTTCAGTGTCTCATAATTTTCGTTGTCCAATAAAACAAAAACGTAGGATGGCATTGGAGGAAATTTTTCAAAGGAATGCCCTACAAACGAGCGGCGAAAATATTTAATTTGCCATTGACGACTCTGAAAAGACGAGGTAGGAGTCAAAATAAATTCTGAGAAATTACGCCTTAGTAATTGCGAATAGGTTCTTTGGTCTTACTAACAAAAATATATGCGAATTGACCGAAGAAAAAAATTTGCTCATGAATTTTCTAAAGAGCAAAACGCTGCCGATTCCACTTGATTATTGACTATGGTGTGGCTCAAGACTCAGTGCTTGGACCATTAATTTTTCCATTATACATAAACCATCTATCTAATTATGTTCACGGGGTGTTCTGATAAATTATGCTGAAGATTAAAGGTGTGTAGTAAGTGCTAAAAGTGCCAAAATCGTTACAATTAAAAATAAACGGTATTTGTCTGCAAATGAAGGGTTGGTGTAATCAAAACGATATGATATTGAATTTAAATAAAACAGTAATTGTATAATTTTCAAAATCAATGTTTGTAGAAACAATTGAAGGTTCTGTCGAGAGCACCATAAATTTTAGGTTTTGTGATATATTCTAAGTTAAAGTTGACTTTGTAGCAAGATAAGTTCTGCCTATTTTAGATTACATAAGATTAAATGATATAGTATGTTTAGAAACAAAACTACTACCAAACTAATATTCACATCTGTCCTATGGGGCCTATGAATATCAGAAGCCAATAGAATTTTTATTGCACAAAAAAGAATTTTGAGATTAAAGATATTTTTCAAAAATATAAATTGTTTACTTTCCTGTCCGAGTGTATATAAATATATGTGTTGTTTTTGCATTTAAAAGACGTCGGGAAAGGAACCAGTTGAATTTTTATCATACTTACAACACAAGAGATTAGTTTTTTTATTTCCCTCACATATCCTTGTTAGAAAGGATTCTTTATTATGTGTGTAAACAAATTACCGTTACAAATAACTACATGCTTTTCAGAGGGTACATTTAAAATTTGTTAAAGCTTTTTTTATCAGTGCTGAATAAACCATTATTATTAATGTATAGATCAAAGCTGGTTACAAGTAAAATCCTATATATCAATATATTAAACCTTTTTGTTAGAGTAGTTTCATCGCCCTGGAATATGCCAAGTGATGACTAAGAAAATTGGCGAAAAGAAGAAAATACGTGCTTGATGATCTGTGAAGCCAGTTAGCTAATCAATCCGTTTATTTTTACCCACAATTCCTATATAAAATATATTTGGCCCATGAGGGATCGAACCCACGGGTTATTAGCACGACGCTCTAACAACTGAACTAATCGGCATCTTTACTTTCGTGTGTGTTCTTGTTTTCATATAAGAAAGATGTCCGACGCTTAGACTAGGTTATAAATTTATAATGATGGCAGACGAAATGATAATATTTTTTGTTCGACTACTTATGGTAATTTTCATTATTTATGAATTATTTAACGCAAAATGACGAATTCGAAGCTTGTATACTTTTAAGTTAATTTAATTTTTAATTAACCAAATTATTTTACAATTTGTGTATTAAAATAAAATATTTACATATCAATTAAATTACAATAACAAAGTGTTCCAATTACCAAAAACAATATTAAGTTAATGATTAGTTTACGCATAATTACATAAGGATTATTTGGTACGTAATCAATTATAATTTTAATACCTTGTGTGTGATCAACAATCTCTTTAGGATCCCATCGAACACTGTAAGGTCTATAATCTTCCAATGTACCATTTGCTACCGTGTGCTTGATCCATTCAAGAATTATGTCTCGGCATTTATTGGACTTCTAACGGTTTGTTCAGCTACGGTATCTTCTAAATGTAGTACATGCGTAGCTTCTGCCCATCTATCTGAATTCACTACAGTACCACCATAAGCAATAAAGTACCTTATCCATTTATCAAACACCTTTTCTGCCCCTTCTTCCACCAACAATCTAACGTGTTCAAATAAGTTTGGCAGCGGGTCTTTTATTACATCGTTTCCGAGTTGTAGATCGGGTTTAGTTTCAGTTATTTTTGTAACTTTTGAACTCGATTCTTTTGATGTTTCTCGTTTTCTTTACCCGTTCCGATTGTTTTCGGTGATTTTTTCTTTGGTGTTTCAGTTTTTACTATTTCCTTAGATTCATCTTCCACCTCCATTAATGATTTTATGTCTGTTGATTCTTTGGATTGCTGATACAGTTTCTGTAATTCTTTCAACGACGTTGCTTCTTTCCAACTCTTATCGAATCTAATTTTAGTTACGCGTGGGAATCTAATTGATATTCCATCTGCTGTGTGTACATCGTGCTGTGTAAATTCGGCACCTGTGATTTCCCATACAGGCTGCTGCTTTGGGTCTTCTGCGACGAAATCGGGAATCATGGTTTTGGTACATTTAAGCCATGAAGGCACTTTAGTTGCGTCAGAACTAATTTCAATCATTTTTAACTCCGATTGAAGCTTTTCTAAGGTTTTATCGTCATGGCCAGTGTGAACTTTAGTGACTGTACAAAATTTTTGTAATTGTTCGTCGTAGCAGCCCATTAAAAATACAGACATCATTCCGGCTTTTTTTCCGGTACCATACCAAGCACCCAAGACTATCAAATCGGCCGTATCAGCCATTGCACCATCATTCAAATAATCTTTCTTCACCTTCAACCAATAACGTTTTCCAGGTTCATATAAGCTCTTCAAATCTTTCAAAACTAGTCCTTCACAACCCCATTTCTAAGACCTTCGCAATCATATTAGACAATTGTTTTTGTTTATGAATGACTTCCAGTTCCGAAAATACAATTCTGTTTGGTATTTCGATCATACTTTCCTTCAACATTTTTTTTCGGTAATCGATGGGTTTTGACACCAATGATTCTCCGTTGTAATAAATGCAGTCGAAAACAAAAAGACATACGTTTGCATCTTTGAATTCAGATTTTTGTGTACCCTAAGTGTCCTGTCCCAAGGTAACGGTTTACCCGTTATCGTATCTATCATTAAAATTTCACTGTCTAATATAAGATCGTTAGCGTAAGGAAATGCTTGGAATAAAATTTTAAAATGCGATACTTTATGCGATAAAACAGGTTTTAGGATTACGAGAATAGTATTTAAAATCGGTACCTGACTTGTGAAGTTGCACTCTTTCACCATCATATTTAATTTCGGCGTACATTCCATTGGGGCATTTCTTCATTGCTTGTGCGACAGATTTGCAAGCGTCTGCCAACATAGGTTGTACCGGAGTCATAACACTTATAGACGCTTCTACTTTTTTCGAAGTAGTTGCTGAAGGATTTTTAGCTTTATTCCAGCAACGCTCTATGACCGAACTCAAATCCTTGGACGCTTGGTATACTTGATAGGCATCCGGATGAATCGCTTGCAAAATATGTTTAGCTCCGGCGTTCATCCTTAAATCGTGTTTAATTAGACGAATTATAAATTTTAAATCTTCCGAAGTGCACTTTGACACGATGCTTTTAAAATGGTTTGTTTGGTCATTCGCTTTGGTCATTTGCGATAACTGTTCCAAAAAATCGTCCACCTCTTGAATTGCCAATACACTTTTACTCATGGGCTTACACTTACTGCTTTCTTCAAAAAAACTTTGAATAGTTTCCCCTATATCGCCTTGTTTTAAATGTTCGTTCATAGTCGTTTGGTCGGTATCGAAAATTTTGGCAAATAGTTTTATTAATTGTTTACTTTGTAAATTATAAATACGTTTACAATCACCTGGTAGTAATAGCCGGCACCATTGAGTGATGTTACCTTTGAATTCTTTTCCGTTACTACCTTTTGTAAATAAATTTTTTACTACGCTAGTTTTATCTGTGTAACTGCTGACATCTGATATATTAGCTACCAGTTTTTGAAATTTCTAAACGACCCGTCAGGATGAACAGTACCAGTTTCCGTATTATCCGAGGTGTTGCTTGTGCTACTCTTCCTCCTTTCTCTCTATTTCTTTCTTTGGTTTAATCGGAGATTTACTCGGTTTATTGGTAGGCGTTTTGATTCCATATTTTTCAGAAATAAGCTTTTCGCTTTCTTTTATTCTTTTCGAAATTGTTTTTTATATCGTCGTCGTTTAAATCGTTTAATCCATCTATATCGTCTATCGATTTAATTCTGGCGGTTGTAACCCTTTGTTTTAGGAACTGTTCAAATATGCATTCTAAGTGATGCCAATTTTTCATTTATACACACTACCGAAGGGGCTGATTACAAGTTTTGCTATTCTTATTTCTCCGACGGGACATTTGTCTTTGCACTTCTTGCAAGTCGCTCTCACCCTTGTTTTTATGCGTGATCGACCACTAAATTGTTTTCTTCAGAATTTTCTTCGCCATCAGACATTCTGCAAATATATAATTAACTTCATGAAAAATCAAAAATTTAGTAAACATATATTTAAAACAAGGTTTAATTTTTCCTGGGCATTTCAACAAAAATAATGAAGATAGGAGAGGTTCCTGAGGGTATGGTTTTTATTCGAATGTTCCGTCTAAACAAACATGCTAGGTACCATTAAAGGCTTAAGTTTTTAAATAGTTTTTTCAGTCATTTTTATACCGGGTGACGCAGATAATAAATTTGGGTTAAAAGAAAAAAGTAATTTAACCCCAAACAGATGCTGTGTCGAAATTAAAATATTCATATGGGAGTTTTCAAAGTTAAAGAAAAACTCAAAAATTGCGTTTTTAGAAAAGCTGCAATATCGTCGTGGTCTGTAATCAATAAAATTTCGTAGTTTTCTATTAGAAACTGTGGTTAATTGAATGTCCTCGACGAATTTTTTTCTAGGCCTTCTAGATATTTTTGGCAACCATAGCGCAACTTTGTTATTTATAATGGACACCATATTGAATTTATACATTATTGAATTGAGTAGAAAAAGAGCTTTTTCAACCATGTACAACAGACCTATCTTGAGATGACCGAAATTTATGTAATTTAAAAATATATTTTTTTATTATATGACGATATCTTGATTTTTTTTTAAGAATCCCCTGAGCAGTTAAGACGATGGCTTTATCGACTCGAGTGTTTATTGCATTATAAGTTATCGCTTAGACAACGATTTGCATTTATAACATTCAACCGTCGTTACAGTTATCTGTTGGCACTGCTTAGTTAGTTACTATTCATACGTGTCCCTGATTACACGAGATGTCGTTAGACACACACTTCACTTATTATTTTCCAGTTGACAAAGGGATGTACTAGGATTGTCAATAATATTTTTCAATAAAAGATTTTTAATATTTTCATTAGACACTATTATTAATATGTTCTTTAAAGGAATAATAGGTAAATAAATAAGAAAATAAGAAAAGTCGATAAGGTTGCCGTTTTTTCTGGAGATCACTGAAAGTACATACATAGTTTGAGCTATTTCCAACTTGGAAAACTTTTCATTGAAAAGTGCTCTAGTAACTAGATGACTGAAATACAAAAAAAGTAGCCCATAAAAATAGAGTAAATAAATAATAAAATTTGACAATAGATACCGAAATATCTAGCTTGACAACAAACACAATTACAGCTCACTAAGTGAAAACAGTTTTTTAAATAAATTTGCATTTTCTATCACCCAAAGATAGGCCTACTGTACATGTTTCAAAGACTTTTATATAATTAATTCAATAACGTAAAACCAAAACGGTTGACAAAAGAAATAATAAAGTAGGCCGTTGTTAGAAAAATCTAGAAGCCCTAGAAACAATTCGTCAAGATCAATGATTAACTGTAGTCGCTAATACAATACTCACCAAATTATATTAAATTATTTAAAAGATGGCGACGACATTCCCATTTATTGAAAAACACCCAATTTTTAGTTTTCCCCAACAATTTCAAAACCACTGTAAACAATTTCAAATTTGGATACAGTATCTGATTGGGCTCGGAATAGCACAACTGTTTTTATTTAACCAACATTGCATCTGTTACTGTTTCCAAAATCCCCATGTTGTTACTTTTATTTGGGACACACTTATATGCAACGTATGGTAATTTCGAGGGTTATTTATTTTGAAACTTCTCCACATAATATTGGTTTTATGCAGAGTGCAGATTACATAAGTTAACCAGTATTTGCAAGCAAATTTCAATTTTAATACACAAAATTAACTCAAGACGCAAAAGCAAACTTTTAGACCTATACCTACAAATTTTCCTAAATTATTGTGTATTTGAAATCAAATGCAGCAACAAAAAGTTCAATTTTGTGCACACTGTTATCAGTTTGTAGTGAATCTCTACATTCAAAAACATATACGTACAGGGTGAACTGGAAATATTTTAGCTGTAGAAAGCTCAAGATATTAAGATTTAACCCAAATAGTATCCTCCTGACCAGATGATCACTTCAATAAGATTTTATGTTTTTCTAATTTTATAATGTTGTGTATGGTAGTTAAAGCAATGAGTTATTGTAATTTAAAAGAAAATTTGACAATGGGTTGACATATTACATTTTCACCTCACATGCCTAAAACCGAATCCTATAGCAACCGAAAACCTTGAGATTCTAAACTCTGAACGTCCCTATTTCACAATATTGATCTCTTCAACTGTCACTTCACATTTTTCTGACATTTCACATAATTTATTATATTATTAAACGTTAATTTAAATCAAAACTTTATTTATTAAATTAGTTTTTATAATTTGTTTGGTTTAATAACACAAATGCTGTCCTTAACACCTAAATCCCTCACTCAAACCAGCTTCGACCAGCAAGCACTTTCTATCCATAAGGTAAAATATACTGTTTCAGCCATGTTTAAGCTGAAGGTAATCATCTTGCCGGGCGTCAAACATAAATGAATATACTTTCAGTGCCATTAGTTTTTATAATATAGAATATTACCATTAGTATGGGAACAGTAACTAAGGTAAAATTTCTCTTAGAAAAGAAGGTTGTACTTTTTAGAAATTATATTAAAACCGTAAAGGTAATATATTCTTTTAAATATGTACATATATTGCGCAATATTTATCTTAATGTGTTTTCTAAAAACAATAAACAAATAATAAAATTAATGGTGAATTCAATTGATTTGTAGAAGAATTAACTTACTTTGTAAAAAATAAAATTGTATGTTCTTCTATATGTTTAAATTAAACTAACTTTTTGTAAGGTTATGTTACAATGGATCGATAGTGTTGGCACAGTTTGTGTTGTAAATCAGGTGGAAACCACCAATGGTGGAATTTTTATCTGTGTGCTTACTTGCAAGTGGATAGCGTACTGTAGCGAGCCATATTATAGAAAACTTTTAAGTAGATTGCGGATTATAACAAAGAGTTTTGATATTACACATTTTTATATTTTAAAAGTATTTTTATTCTAATGCTTTAACTAAACTTTGTATACTGACTTCTAGAAAAGTTGCAACACCCAGAATTTATTGAACGATTTTATTGAAAATTTCAGAAACGTCTATTTCATGAAACAAGTGATGATTAAAATTTGAATAAAATCTAGACAGTAGTTTTTTGTTGTTTTTCGTCGTTTCCATAGCACATAGTAACAATAAATCTGAAGTAGAGTAACCATTTAGTAACTGTCAAGTAAAATGTTCTTAGGTTAAGTCCATCAACACAGTTAACGAGACTTTTTAAGAGGTAAGAGTAACACTTTATTAATATTAATATATTAAGTCGAATCTTACAATCAAGGTTGCCCCAACCCCCAGCGTATCTACTTCTCCGCTGTGTGTGTGTCTGCCGTGTTGCCACTTCCACATTTAGTACACTACATCAAGTTTGCAAATTGTTTGTTCACAATTTTATTCTGAACTTGATAACATTGCCGAGAGTACGTTAACCTCAACATCTTGCTCAATTAAAGTGATTTTTGAACGTGGCCGTATTATTGGTATGAGAGAGTACGGACTTTCGCTAAGAGAAATTGCTCGTCGTAAACGGAAATGTTTCATCGGTATTGAGATGTTGGTGCAAATTGTCGGAGCAAAGGGGTTCAACATCGTCGCCGAGGATCTGGAGGGGACGTCCTCCCGGAAGATTAGAGATCGCGAAGAACGTCGCTTCAAGAGTTTCTGGCCATAAAGTACAGATTTTCAACAACCTAAACAGATCAAATTGTGTTTAGTGACGAGTCCCGATTTTGCTTAGGCGCCAGGTTGGTCGTAGTAAGTAGGATCAGTCGGATGCGTGGAGAACGTAAAAATCCAACATTTTTATGGAAGGCAACACAGCCCTCACTCAAGGAGTTATGGATATGAGGGTGCAATAAATATATGGTAGCAGATCACCCTTGGTCTTTGTTGACCGCAACCTAAACGCAGCTGGTTACATTATGCTAATGTGCTACAAACCCGTTGTGCTTTCATTAATCTTCAGGTAAGGAAGTTACAACACGGTTTTTGGAAGAAGCTAACATTGCCGTTTCTCCCATGGCCTGCTCGGTCGCCATGGAACATGTATGGGATATGATCGGTAGGGCAACTGGGTAATTTACCACACCCTCAGATAACCTACACGATCTCCAGCTGCAGGATTCAAGAAACTTGACGATATACCACAAGCAGCTATAGATCACTCGATTGATGGCATACCAAGCCATCAAATGAGTGCATTACAAATCGTGGGCGGAGCAACTTTCATTAATGAGGAAAAACTTGAAGCTTTTATTTTTGTTTTAAAATTTTATAATCATTGCTTTTGTTTTCATGAAACAACTTCTAGGTGCAATTTTTTCTGGAAGTCAGTATATTAGGTGTTACCTTATACCTAATAATATGCTGAATAAGCCTAATTTAGCAATTTATTTCGGAAAATTGCGTCATTACCATTGGTTGTTCGATAGATAACTACATGGAGTTCATGCATGCCCAGCAACAAAAATAAAGTCCAATCTATAGATATTTTCTAAAAGCATATACAGGGTGATTCTCATAACTATTGGGACATAGTCTAAGGGCGAGTTATTTAGCCCAAAATATGACTATAGGATCTAATATGCCTTAATAAAATATTGCCGTGGAAAAATCAAGGCGTTAAATTAAAAAAATTTCATTTTTGTTAATAATTTCACTACAAATTGTCAATTTTTATCAAAATCGGCAGAGAGGCATAACTTTAGACCAAGAATATTATTGTACGTTCTATTTTTCATTTTGTCATAGAGGGCGCCACGTAAATTATTTCTGATGAGTGAAATCGACTGAAAAACTTTTAGTGATTTTTGATTAAAAAATATGACATAAACATAACTTTTACAAAACATTTTGGTAATCTTGTTTAAACACGTTAATTTCATTACGTTTCCAAGAAAAATCGCAGTTAAACATTCTCGTAGTCTCAGAAAAGGATTGCAAATATTATTTCATTTAGGCAATTTTTGCAAATCTATTTCATCGTTTGGGTAAAACCGGGTCATTTCACAATAAAATCAGGTGGTCGCCCGAAACAAATTACACCCAATAAAAGCAATGCGAAATTTTGGTTCGAGTAGATGAAAATCCTAAGCGTAAGTTCACGTCATCTGTCAGTCAGTCATCTATTATTAGACTTCTAAAACAGAAAAAATTTCACCCTTATCACTTCACTCCTGTTTGCAAAATTTGCTTCCAAGAGACTACCACGACGGTTACAGTTTTGTCAACGTTTTCTCAAACAAGCATAATGATGACCGAAAAATTTTATTAAGAATATTGATGTTTACCGATGAACGACTTTTCCAGATCGAGGAGTTTTAATTGGCGAAACAGCCATTACTGGGAAGAACTTAAACCCTCATGTTTTTAAAGATAGACATTTTTCAACATGAGTTTAAATTTGATGTATGGTGTGCATTATAGGCGGCGACCAACTACTAGGGGCCATATATATGTTCTGCCTCTAAATTTAAATACGGTATACTTCAGATAACAATCGTCACTAGATGTAAGAAGAAAAATGTCAGTTTTATGCAGGATGGGAGCTCCACCCCATTTCCCACTACGTGTTAGAAATTATCTAAGTGAATAAATATTTCCTCAAGCGATGGTTTCGTCCTTTATTAAAAGAATTTAGAAAAGACATTGAACTCGTAGAACATTTACTATGAGTTTTTTTATGTTAAATTGTTTTTTAATTTTATTTTATCGTAAAAATAGAAGCACTTACAAATTTTTTATAGTCTTTACTATGAAATCCCTTCTTAGACTATGATTTGTTCAACTGCTTTTCCCCGAAACGGATTAAATTATCGTGTTTAAACAAGAGTAAAATATTGTGTAGAAATTATAAGTTTACGTCATATTTTCTAATCAAAATCTTAAAAAAGTTTAGTCAAAAAATTCCTGCCAGTCGATATCATCATCCAGGAATTAAAGTTCAGGTTTGCGCCCCCTATAAGGAAATGAAAATAGTACATAAAGCTGTAATATTCATTGGTCTCAAAGTTATAACCTCTCTGCCGATTTTGATAAGAATTGAAAACATTTAGAGTGAAATTATTATCAAAAATTTTTAAAAAATTTAATTTTAACGCCTTGTATCTTTTTTCACAGCAATATTCCCTATTATTAGGCATATTGGGTCCTATGGTCATATTTTGGTTTTTAAAATAACCCACCCCATAGCCTATGTCCCAATAGTAAGCGCGAATCACCCTGTATACCCCCATCGAATAACCAACAACGGTTCCATGTCATTATTTGTGTACCAATATTATGATTTTTTCTTTACTAGGAAGCTTAATAAAGATTCCATTTAAGCAAAACAAATATATGCTAAAATTGTTGGTAGGTATTCTGCAGAAAATGACATGAGCAAAATTTAGGTAAGGTTAACAAACAAAAATTCTTGTTTGATTAATAACGATTCCTATTTATGCATTTGTAACATATCTGACTTGAACCGTCACTTAGTTATGTTGATTTGTTTACATTTTGAATTTGTGTTGTCAACATCATACTACTGTAAATGTTAAACTAGTTATTGAAACAATCTGAATCTACGGTTTTAATTATCAATACTTTGACCAAGAACCGAAGTATTTAAACAGTAGATTTTAATTAACGCCGCATTATTATAGGTTTTGGATAAGTACGCTTTTAAATTTATAATCTAAATTCGTTTTTGCAATTTATAGCCCAAAGTATTATCTGAAAATGTCATAGTCCTATCAAAAGGAATGGAATACTAAACTGCAGCGTCTATTTAACATACAAAAAAACACCAAAAACTGCACCAAAAACTTTACTCGGACACGTGTTTCAATAGCTAAGCTATCATCATCAACGAACACGTGTCCGAGTAAAGTTTTTTAGTGTTTTTCTGTTTGTCATAGTCCTATGTCATATGATATACATGACATCACCTTCACTTTTTCTCATGACGTGCAACCGTTGGTGGTTTATTCTTTGTTATCCTAAAGCTTTTTTATAATCCCAATATGAACAAAAAATCTTATATACAAATGAAAAACAATAAGCAATTTTTTGCCAGTAGCTCGGTATCTATTAGTATGTATGGTAACTATAACCAATACGTTTTTGTCTAAAACAGTTACGGATGAGAAGTAATGTCATCTAATACGTCACTGGTATTTACCGCTTGATTACACAAGGTTGACATCTGTGTAACTATCGTAACTAGCAGTTTGAGCTTTTTGTTATATGTCTTTTGCCTTTTTGTTGTCACATTAACTGCAGTCTATCTACATTTTAAAAAATGTGATTCGGGAACATCCATCATCTGATGTCCGATATCGAGATATGAAAAACATTACAAAAAGGCGAAGATCATAAGAATGGTACATCTATAGTGCGTTTCTCTCAATTTTAAACAAAATAATTGTTCATCTGGTTTTTTGTAAATCAATACGTTTAACATATTTTCTTCTATATTATTATTACACATATCAGCTATTATGCAAGTCAATTGTATAGAATTCATTATCACTGAAAACAATAAATTTATTTTCTGACCTGAGGTTATGTAAGTAACTCAGCATAACCGGTGGACAAGAACCTAATAGTAGGTACATCCTATTTCCTCTGACTTTTTTTCTGCCTCTTTAATAACATTTTTCTACTACAGAATGCCGCTTTTCTTCTAAAAACAGTTTCAGGGCTTTACTTTGAAGATAAGTTTGTGCTAAATTAATTTTTTCTAAAATTTCGCTCAAAAATATAAATAACATAAAAGTGAAATTCCATAGTTGCTGCATAGTTCTTCAATAGCGTTCACAAACTTTTCAAAATTCTTTCTTACTGGAGAAACGGTATCATAGTGACCACTCCAATCAGTTGTGGACAACCTTTTAATAGTCAAATTACTGTTTTCTTTCAATATCCCATCTGTGGGAAGAAGCAGAACAATAAGTGTACATTGATTCAAGAGTTCTAAAAATGTTATGCAAGCTACATTTTCAGCAAAAGAGGTCTGTCCACATTAATTAAGAGAATGATTCACACATCCAGTAAAGATAGCTTTATCATTTTTCTTTAATAATTTTCTGTTCACCCGCCATGAATTCCAACCATTGTGGCAGCATTATCGTCACCTTGACTACGGCACATCATTATATCTAGTCCATCAATTTCTAATTGCTGGAGAATTTCTGAAGTAATATCTACTGCCTTTTTTCCTTCAATGGAAAAAACCTAAAATACTTCTTTCACTTCAACTTTTCCGTTCCAACTTTGACGTACCGAGATCACTTCGGACATTTGATGTGTCAAATGTCAGGTGTACAGTTCACTAACCACCATCGAGGACAGTGTTCTGTATTGAAAGCAAAGGTCATTTATCACATCAGTATTCCACTTTAGTAAATTTCTTTATAAATCAAAATTACATTTATCGTTGACCTAAATAAAAGTAAACGATCTTCAACATCCGATTTCAAATAACGTTTCCAAGGTCCTTAACTATAATGCAGAACAGCATTCCATTTTAAAGTAAATTTTGCTTATAAATCAAAATTACATTTATTGTTATTAACGTTGACCTAAATAAAAGTTAACTAACGTCCGGTTTCAAATAACGTTTCCAAGTTCATGAACTGTAGTAATGCACATCACCATCAGCATTCCTCTATTTAAAATTTCGCTTATAAATCAAAATTACAAAGAGTAATGCAACCATTGGTCATCATTTCCCAATGCAAGTGATCGTTATTGCCCAAAATTCCGTTGACCTAAATAAAGGTTTATGATCCCCAATATCCGGTTTCAAATAACGTTTCCAAAGTCACAATGTCACAAAATTTGAAACAGTAACGTGAGATCGGGTGTTTTGTCGTGACTAAACCAAAATGCACACCGTTGGCCTTGAGGTTAACGTCACCTTGAACTTTAGATGACCTTGACCCTTTAACTTTGAGTTGACCGTGACCCGCTTTGACATTGTAGTGACTTTGAACCCGCTTCGACATTGAGATGATCTTGACTTTTACCCGGATCAACCTTGAGATGACTTTGATGTCGTGTTGACTTTGCCCCCCGCAACCTGTTCTTTTACATGTTTAGCTAAACAATTTATTAATTCATTTTGAATTTGTGGTAGAAAGATACGACAACTTTTTTTATTTTTTTACTTTAAGTAAGTGTTCCTTTAAAACGGGATCATATTTTGTCAGGAATTCTACCAACTCAAGAAAATAAAGCCTAGTCATATTCTCTATGACCATCGAAGGTCAGATTTTGTTTTACCAAAAATAATATAATGTCTAACACTTGTAAGATGTTTTTCCATTTCTTTTTCTATATGTCCAATAATGTTATACAGTGTCCAGTATACCCGTATAACCTAACGATACAGGTTTTACTGATCTATATTGATTTAGCAATTAATCTATAAAGATTGTAGATAAAAACTTTAACTGCATTAAATATTTATAGTATGTGTAAATATGTCCTGTATAGATATTCCTTTATTTGATCTGTACAGTGACGATAAAGTCGATCTTTATATATTCATTATGTAAAAGAATCTAAACCATTTACATTTATAGAAGATATACAGTATCTACACACGTATCGATATCAATTCGGAATCGCTCCACTTCCACTATAGATTCGGCAAGGATTCTATCACAGCATATTTCATATTGTATTTTATATAACTGTGATTGAACCCTACAACATAACAGTTGATAAATCTGTACGAGTACTCGTATATGTGTTCATACATCTACGTTTACGTCAACTTATAAAGGTATAAAGGTGCGTATGAAATTTTGTTCTTTCGCTTACTTCATGATGTATTCTGTTTAATTTTAGATGTAAAACTTGAAAAAGCAAGTCAAGTTCTTGCGAAACGTCGTTCATAAATTAGTATATAAGTAAATTTTTTTTTTAAATATGTTGCATCGATGTTTAATTTTCACCACATCAAAATCATTTTCATTGAACTTATCTGATTTACGATATTGATATTCTCCTACACATATCTGATCGTATTGTAGACCAACTTCTACAATTTTTGATTTTATTCTTTGGAATTTTAAAAACAATTCTATTAAACTTATTAGAACAACTATAATCAATGGACAGCGTAGCTCAGTGGTATAAGACGTTTGCCATAAAACGTAAGTATGAGGGGTAGAGGTTCATTTCTCAACAGCGCCCTAAAAATTTAAATGTAAGATGGGGAGGTAAAGAAGACTGTAGAAAAATGAAATTGAGAAAAATAATATTAAAACAAAATTGTCTGAAAACCGTATGTAATCTATAACAACCAATGTGTGTGATAATTGAAAAACAAATATACATAATAAAACAGGTATCCATTTTGGATGTCTAATTTGCGTATTATAGATTTAATAAAGTTTTATTAACTACTTAGTCACTTTTTTACTTTTGTCCTGTACAGCGTAGATAATCGTACCGATATAGATTCGATCGAGACGATCTATATTTAGTCTATGTTCAAACTATATTAAAACTCGTATCGTCGCT
The DNA here is from genome assembly GCA_030710515.1 of Abscondita cerata. Taxonomy (NCBI): domain Eukaryota; kingdom Metazoa; phylum Arthropoda; class Insecta; order Coleoptera; family Lampyridae; genus Abscondita; species Abscondita cerata. The sequence goes on from JALBCR010000412.1 coordinate 28,791, forward strand.
GTACCAAACAAATACAGATTGTCTTTATCGAATAAAGTTTTTAGTATAGAAGCGTTACAGGTTATATACAGTTTGATATACAGGTAAAATGATGTACACTCATGAAATTTAAAACTTGGACACCACAATTTCTGTAAACAAAAGTTTGCACATTGTGAAGCGGGCTTAAGGGTATCATTTACAATTCTAACAGCAGGTAGTCTCAGCAGGGGTTATCTTATAGAAGGACTGTAGAATGAATCATTACACTAAGCACGTTTTAGAAAATAGGTAATTTACGTTGCTTACTTAATTTTTTCTTTAAAGAATATATTTGAAGGTATCGCTAATTAAACACCATAGCTCGATTAATTATCGAATCAAAATTTTGTTTAGGAAATGTTTACAAAATAAAATTAGAAATAATTTTGATTTAAAAACGTCTACAAGCAATAACTTTTAAATTAAATCAAAAACTAAACATGGTTATTTGGGTTGACTGATTATTACTTATTTTTAAATAAATCTAACCTACTAATTATTGTAAGTTATTAAAAAAATCATTAAACTCTCTATTCATAATATTTAGTCCTTACAAAATGTATATTTTATGACGTTTCATTTTTTTCTGTAGTTAATATAAAAAGTGAAAATAAAAACTAAGGCAATTCTTATTGTCAACGTATATATTTAGTTTTTGACAAGAATTTATTACATAATTATAATTAAGATACCAAGTTATAGTTTAAAATTAAATGAAAACGTTTTTTTTTTAAATAAAGGTATTACTATATAAATAAATATAAGAAATCAATAATGGGTGTGACCTCCATATTATTGATACATTCTTGAGGCGTCTGCTCATTGACGCTATCAAGGTATCAATATAATTAATATTAATCGTTTCCCATGCGGTATCAATGGCTGCAATTAGTGCATTACGGTTTACTGGTATAAAATTTGGCCCTTGTTGTCTTCGGATAACAGCAAGTATTCGAGCCCAAACATTTTCGATAATGTTAAAATCTGGGCTTTTTGCTGGCCAGGGTAACAGCTCCAAGTTATTTGCTTGTATCCAGTTGCGCACAACCTGCGAAGTATAGGGTCATCATATCCCGATAGTTAATTATCGAATGTTCCAAGAAAATATGTGTAAATAGTAAATGGAATCTACTAACGTAACGTTAAGTCGTTAATTATAGTTACATAACTCTCCTTTCATAAGATATAGTTCATATTAATATGCTTATTGTAAAGCTTCGTACACACCTGAACAACAAACCGAGGAACAAACAGAACAACGAACCGAACGGCAATCGGAACATTAATTTGGACGGTGCTACGTACGAATTTTAGAACAGATTCGCAAGGTTTTCAGGTTTGGACGAATCTAAACAAAACGGCGAACAAACTTATGCGGAGAATTAATTCATTATTTATTTTTTGTCCTCCCTTTTGTGGGTTTGTTGTGTTTTAGGTAATATTATGGAGTTGACAGAAGAAAAATGTTTTAAATTAATCAGTGTTTAAGAATGCAAGAAAAAAATGATGTCCCTATTAGCATCATTTGGGCGGGAAATTTCCAAAAAAAAAAAAGTAAAGTAAATTATAATTTTTACTCTTCTTTGTGCGTAAAAATTTGGTTGGCACTATCTTCTTGTTTTCCGCAATTTTCTTCTCAATAATAAATATATATGAACTGAAAACTACTGAAAATAATTATGGAACAGCACAAACGTTCCGTTTGTTGTTCGGATTGTGGAAATCATAAAAGATCGTTTGTCGTTCTGTTTGACTTTCGGTTCGTTGTTATGTTTGTTGCTCGGTTTGTTGTTCAGGTGTGTACGAAGCTTTACAACTTAAGCAACAATTTTTGGCGAATAAAGATTAGTTTGTGATGTAATATTAGAAACACAAATTTATATCATATCAAATTTATGACAACTTAAAACCAAGAACGTGTATGTTATTGCTAAGAAATTATTAAGGAAAAAGCGCAATTGCAGTGTAAATATTTATAATTAGATATTTTCGAAAGTTTATAAGTCCTCTATTGTAATCTTAATACTTAAAAGAAAATCCTGTCCATTAGCATTATAAGGAAATGGCTTTTACTTTATGAATAAGTTTCAATAACAATAGAATATCCTTGCTTGTTTAATTTACTTCCTTTGAGTCATATTGCTCTAAGGGTTGTTACATTGGTCATTAGAAGTATGTAATAAATAAACAATTACCTACTGTTTGAGAAGGGGTAGTGTGAACCAATAAATAAAGTAAGAAATGTAAATTCCATTTTAGTTTAAAATTTCAAGTTCATCTCGGTGCTGATTTGAAAGCGCGGATTGTTTCGGAATTAGCGGCGGGCCGTAGCGTGCGTGAAATTTCACGTATGTTAGATATACCAAAAGCACCGTAGGGCATTACCGAGTAAAATGGAATCTTGAACACACTTTGGAAAGAGCCATCGGAAGTGGTAGACCTAAAGTATCTACACGTGCTCAAGATCTCGAGTTGTTTCATTACGTAACAGAACAACCATTTGCTACATACTCCAGGGCTATAGCAGATACACATTTTCCCGATGCCGTATAACTGCACAAAAAGATTAAAGGAGATGGGAATAAAGAAGTATAATGCTGCTGCGAAAGAAGTTCTCAGTGACGAAAATATGAGACGTCGTCTGGAATTTGCAAGGCGATATGTGAACGAACCTTTGGAATTTTGGAATCGAGTGATTTTAGCGACGAAAAACGTTCAATAGCCGCAACGATGGACCACTAAAAGTTTTTAGAATGGAAGGAACTCGTTACGAAAATAATCACATATGTCCTAAAAAACGAAGTGGTTATTTTTCTGTGAATGTGGGGGTGGGTTAGCGCGCGGGGTCCAGGAGTTTGTTGGGCTATCGATGGACGTCTTGATTCTGCTGCGTATTTAGATATTTTGGAAACTATTATGAAACCTTCAGTCGAAGTGTTTTATCCAGACGAAGATTATATTTTCCAACAAGTAAGTATTCTTATTTCACTATACTTTCTCCAAAAAATAGTTCGGGATCTGTTGAATTAACATTTTCATAATGTATTTTTGTTGTTAAAGGACAACGCCCCTATTCATACTTCGCAGGTTGTGCGCAACTGGATACAAGCAAATAACTTGGAGCTGTTACCCTGGCCAGCAAAAAGCCCAGATTTTAACATTATCGAAAATGTTTGGGCTCGAATACTTGCTGTTATCCGAAGACAACAAGGGCCAAATTTTATACCAGTAAACCGTAATGCACTAATTGCAGCCATTGATACCGCATGGGAAACGATTAATATTAATTATATTGATACCTTGATAGCGTCAATGAGCAGACGCCTCCAAGAATGTATCAATAATAATGGAGGTCACACCCATTATTGATTTCTTATATTTATTTATATAGTAATACCTTTATTTAAAAAAAAGTTTTCATTTAATTTTAAACTATAACTTGGTATCTTAATTATAATTATGTAATAAATTCTTGTCAAAAACTAAATATATACGTTGACAATAAGAATTGCCTTAGTTTTTATTTTCACTTTTTATATTAACTACAGAAAAAAATGAAACGTCATAAAATATACATTTTGTAAGGACTAAATATTATGAATAGAGAGTTTAATGATTTTTTTAATAACTTACAATAATTAGTAGGTTAGATTTATTTAAAAATAAGTAATAATCAGTCAACCCAAATAACCATGTTTAGTTTTTGATTTAATTTAAAAGTTATTGCTTGTAGACGTTTTTAAATCAAAATTATTTCTAATTTTATTTTGTAAACATTTCCTAAACAAAATTTTGATTCGATAATTAATCGAGCTATGGTGTTTAATTAGCGATACCTTCAAATATATTCTTTAAAGAAAAAATTAAGTAAGCAACGTAAATTACCTATTTTCTAAAACGTGCTTAGTGTAATGATTCATTCTACAGTCCTTCTATAAGATAACCCCTGCTGAGACTACCTGCTGTTAGAATTGTAAATGATACCCTTAAGCCCGCTTCACAATGTGCAAACTTTTGTTTACAGAAATTGTGGTGTCCAAGTTTTAAATTTCATGAGATGGGGATATTGGAAACCGTTAAAGATACAACGTCGGTTAAATGGGAGAAAAGTTGCGCATTTATCTGCCCAAAATAATCTATGTTTGATTTAATTTAAATCGATACCGTTACATAGATACAGGGTGAAACAGGAAATTTTGCATTTGTTCTATTTTCATTAGTCAGTTTGAAATGATTGTGAATCTAAATGGCTTATTCGAATGAGGCATAGGAAATGTGTAAAAACAACCCACCTCTACGGTTTAAATATAATCTTATCTGGTTATTTTACGCCGTGTTCTGACTTCTGAGTGATCTTTGTGTTTTATCTAATTATAATTACCTATTATTATTTGCTTTTGTTATTTTTTACTATTCGTTGTTCTTGTAGTTGTTATAGTTATTTGTTGATTTATGCATGTTCACTCTTATATAAATCAATAAGGGTAGACACGTGCTCTCTTTCCTAACTGATTGTAGATAAACAATAATAATGTAACAATAAATAAACTGATGTTTAATAGTTTGACCACCATATTTGGTGAAAAGCACCAAACCGTTAGTCTTGACGTCATTATTATAGATTGAGAGACAAGTTTGCTTAAATTGACTGATAATGTTACCAGGGCTGTACAATGTTATTTGATGCATATATAAAAATGTGTTATGTTGTGACTTCAAACAAAATCAAAAATTGAATAGTCAATTTTAAGTTATTCCTTACAAAATGACCAGTTTCTCACTAAACCAGCAATGTGATTTGTTTTGTATCTACATAAAATGCATCTATACATATTTTGTGGCAATAAAATGCATATTTACTGCACAAAATTGATTTAGATATTGCACTGTACATTCAAATAATACCAATTGCTTTCAACATTCCTCGGATGTAATCATCTGTAAAGAGAAAATGAAGTACCTAATGGAACAAGCAGAAAGTGATATCGAGAGAACTAGATTACTTTGCATGTTCAGACCCCTGACTCAGGCGCTTGGTTGAATGCTATCCCCTCACCTTATTTAGGCACTTTAATGAAAGATTCTGCGTTCCGTAACGCAACGTATTTGAAGCTCGGATTGAAGGTTTGTCTTCCACACACATGCATATGTGGAAATATTGCTGATGCCTATGGAATGCATGGTTGTCGGAAGGTTATGGCGAAGTGGGCACAACACAGTGCCATTAATTCCATCATTCATAGAGCTCTTACAGCTGCAAAGATCCCATCAACATTGATGCCCAAGGGTTGTAGTCGAGTGGATGGAATGACACTCGTTCCCTACAAATTGGGAAAACCTATGGTTTAGGACGCGACATGTGCACACACAATGGCTAATTCTTATCTAAAGTTGACCTCAAGAACCGCTGGTAGTGCTGCTGATTATCGGGAAACAGGAAAGTCAAACAAATATGACACGTTAAGTACGCAATATCACATTGCCCCCTTTCGGATCGTTTGGTCCCGAAGCAAAGAGGTTGGTTAGAGAAATAGGGATTCAAATAAGAGGAATCACAAATGAACCCAGATCGACTAGCTTCCTTGTCCAGAGAATCAACATAGAAATTCAGAGAGGAAACGCTAATTGTATAATGCAGACTTGTCCAGTTTCCCAACAGGGGCTGGATGAGATCTATTATGCATTCTAAATTCCTAAACACCAACCTATTGCTGTTTGAATGTATGACGGATAGTTTCATGTTCATTCAAGTACAAGTTCTTTATTAATTAAGTTAATGTTTGTAAATATATAGAAGTGTCAAAATAAATATATGTGTCACACAAATTGTTAATTTTAAATTTTCTGTTTTGAAACAGTCGCATATAATTATCTATTTTACAAAAAATGATGCTTAGTCGTGGAGTGAAAAAAAATGGTGTGAACATTTTGAATTATAAAAGCTTCACACAATTCAACGTCTTTTAGATATGGAACAAAAACAATAATTTGGCAGTGACCAATTTTAAAAAGTATTACCTATAAAGCTTTAAGTTAAGTAAAGAATGGATCCGATGTTGATTTATAATGTAAATAATTTGACAAACTTATTGTTAGCTTGATATGAGACTGACTAATATTTGTTGTCATACTGACAACGAAGCTTATCGATAGTATTAATACGATGTTACATCAGCGTTTGCTGAGTTTAACGTGTATTCAGTCGATTTAAAATTACGCTCCTACCTGACGGTTAGTGAAATTGGCGCAGTCGCAAGCACTTGGATGTTGTAAGAGGAATTGGAATCAGCTGTGCGACCTGGTGCGGCGGTCAAAAATGTTTACTTCAATACCCCAAAGCATTATGTGAGTAAAAGCGATATTTGCACTTTTTGTCTTATGCCGTTGTACGTTCTTTATGAAATTGATCTTAAATTAGCATGACAATAATTCAAACAACACAATATTAATAGATTGTTCCCTATACAGTAACCTAAAATAGTACACGAAATCAATATTCTTTAGTCGCGAAAAGATACATTAACGCTTATTTTTTGTGTGTAGTTTTTCGCCTCATTTGTGTTGTTATTTGCACGACAAATTTATTTTGTTTTTAGTCAAATGCAAGGATACAGTATCCCTGTTAGCAGTTTATCTTATCTTGAATACTTTTAGAAATAGTGCGTCGCCCGTCGGTATTAGTTTTACACACTTTCGGTGTAGCATTACATAAATGATGGTTTAATAAAATCAAGGTCTTTGTCATTATTGCAAAACGTGTTTTACGAGACGGTTTGTTATTTTTGCCGACCACGGTTCCTACCTATTTACTTACGGTACCAAAATTTGCCAATAAGACTTTTTTCTATTTTTAATAACCGCTTCCGCTCACGACATCGCAACCGGTAGCTTTTTCAACAATTGATTTTTTGTAATATACCTATTAAGGTTTCGATAATATTTTTGTTCCGATTTTAAGAATTTAAGCGACAATGGAGAGCGGTTGCGTAATACAATTACAGGTATTTACGTTTAATTTTAAACAGCAATTTAACAAGTTTTACTCATACATAAAATGTCGGTTTATTTGTTTATCACATTTGTACACTGGGAATACTTATTGATCATCACATTTATCAAACTAGTTTACTCTCGTACATATGTACTTACATATAAAAAAGAAATGTAATAATCATAATGAATACTACATACATATTTTAAAAATCTATACCAAAATTAGGGTTTTTACTCCATTTTATAAATAAAATGGGGATTTATGCGACAGTTTCCAAACCGAAAATTTTAACACCACTTTTTTTCACTTTTTTCCCGACGAATTAGAGAACATTATAATGAAGTAAAAATTTGTCTGGTGGCCGGCCGGCCGTCCGTTTGTATACCGGGTGTCCCAAACTGATTTGACCACCATATAACGTGATAACGAATAAATATATTTGAATAAAACAAAAACTATCCTTTATAGCTGCCAATCTACGTTAATATTGGGTGTTAATATTACCCCTACTTTAACTACACTTAAAGAGACAACCCTCTCCCTTAAAATTTTAAATAGCACTCCCTATATTTTTTTGTACATTTTGATGCATGTTATGTCTACGACTATGAAAATTTTTACAAAATCAAAATCGGTTACTAATTAGGGAGTGCTATTTAAAATTTTAAGGAGGGGTTAATCTCTTTAAGGCAATTGAAGTAGGGTAAAATTTTTACCAGCAAATATTAACGTACACTTGGCAACTATAAAGATAGTTTTTAAATATATTTATTCGTTATCATGTTATAGGGTGTCAAACCAGTTTGGGACCTGGCATAAAAAAATATCAGAAAAACTGCCGGTCCAATTTGTATAAAACTTTTACATATGGGTCTTATTTACAATGGCGCAGATCTGATTAGATTTTGGGCACAAAATCTCGAGCCAAAATAGTCGTTATTCTACAAATTCTTGGAGTATTTACAAAAATATTTATTTTACACATTTTTGTTTCTAACAAAGTTGTTTGCAATTTAATTATACACAATTTTTCTTTAAACTATTTTTTGATCCGATAAGTAATTATTGAGGTAGACTATCACGAGCGACTAATTGTTTTAATAATGTCTTCACCAATATAAATTATACAAAAAAAGTTTTGAGAGAAAAGTTGTTTTATTTCTTTTTCAACTTTTATGTATATAATTACCATTTTTTTTGTCTATGGAATTTTTAACTCGCCTTACTGGAAGGTAATTATAGTGGGTAGCAAGTAGCGTTCGGTTTACCAGTTAAATACATTTAACAATTGTTGGCCTTTTTGAAATGTATAATTCGAATTTACAAATTGCTTCGGGGTGCACTTTTCCTTCTTTCTTAAAAGTGAATTTTTTTCAACGTATTTTTGCAAAAAATCACCATTGTTACTGTAAATAATTAGTTTTTTTTAAAGGGGAGGCACTGGCAAAATAAAAAAGTTTTTAAAACTAAAACCACAAACTATTCGCATACACTACCCACACATTTAAAATGTTTATATTGCTTCATCGCAATTACTTCTTACAATTAAAATCAGCGGTCTTTGATAGAAACAAAACGTTCCTAGCACTTTGTCAATCGTTTATATCCTGCATTAAATGGACATCATTGGTAATGCTGTTAACAGTCGTTATCCATCGTATTTCTTAAAAACACTGGGTGTCGGAACTTTTGAAATTGGTGATCCTATGGAAATCGCGCGTCATACCCACGCGCAAAAATATTATTCATGACTTGAGCGGAGCGGTTATAGAAAGCTTACTATTTCTTAGCAGTGGTATTTCGCGATAAGTATACCGCACAATCGGAAATCGACGAATTTACTTTAGCTTCACCTGGCTGCGCGTGGGTATAGCGCGATAGCTACTTAAGACCAAAATTATCGTTCAGTGGAATTTCTGTATGAACGCAATAAATATATAAATATAAATAATAATAAATGAATAAATGTATAAATTATTTTTCTTCGAGCGACATTAAAACGGCATATTATTGAACTATTGGCAGACGCTAAAATGCTTTTTACTGCCTAAACATTAAAAACAACAGTTCTTTTGTTTTCACAACTATTTAGAGGTTGGTACCTCGGTTATATCATATTATGAATGTAACAGTAAAGTACCAACTTGATTCGTCCAGAATAAAACGTTACTATAACACTCGAGAATCTCGAAAATAACACATGAAAACTAGCAATAAAGGCTTGAAGAAAAAATAATGTATTTCACTTGGAGTTAAAAAATTTAATTGTTTCGCTTAATTTCTCGCCAGCAAACTTTTAAGCTCAACAATTATATTGTTTAACTCCTAGTAAAATAATCTACTATTATTATTCTGTGGTTCGGGCGTTGATCGTAACGTTGCCATGGCAACTATTAGCGGACTACTATACTTCATCTTGACTTTATTGAACCGGTGTTCTTGAGCGGGTGTCTTTAACTTACTTTATTCTGAATTCCTTAAGTACATAATTAGAGAGGAAATTATATATTTGAAATTTTTCAATTCATTAGGGGGTGGGGCATTTAATGAAAAACCGTCACTGCAAATAACTATTAACATTTCCCTACCCATTCCCATTAATTTTTTTTGTTTATATAACTCATTCTACCTTTAACACTGTTCTCTTTCTTTTAGCAATATTCTTCTTTCTACCACTTCTCTCATCAATTCTGTTCCCTTTCCCCATTCTTTCATTCTTACTTCACACACATTCTCTCTTCATCGGATCTCCAATATTTGTTTACATTTTCCTCATTTCCTAATCTAAATCTGGATATCATTTTCTTTTCATCCAAGTTTTTCCCCTTCTGTTAAATGCTTTAAATACTTCCTTGTCTAATTCTCATTCCTCCTTCTCATCATTTTTACTAGTTGGAGTCGTAATAATTTGAATAGGTTAATGGACTTCAATCCTTCGGATACCTCATGTCTTATATTGAACTTCCCATGTCTAAAATTAACGGTTGTCCTCAAACTTATACCGGGTGATATGAATTTCCAACACTCCCTGTATCTAACTTTTTGTAAATTAAGGTTCAGTTAGGGTTTAGTTGTTTATATCTTTTTCGGCTAGCACATTAAACTAGCTTTTTAATAATATATATGGTCGAATGGCATGGGGTTAAATCCGGAGATCTTGATGGCCAGAATATTTCGCATTCATTACCAATCCATTGGTTGGGCATACAATATTATTAATATTGTAATATTTTAATATAATAAATTAATATAATATTAATATTATAATATTAATGGCATGTTTAGGTTTTAGTGGTTTTCCTAAACCTTGAAGCAAATGCTTTGCCAAGACGAACAACACGGTTGCAATTGGTCTCGTCACCACACTATACAGGTTTATCTTGTAGGACACAATACATAACACTTACATCACAATACAATATTAAAAATTTACCATACGTATAAATAAATAACAATGATCAATAATCTCGAACTTATCTGGTGATAATGACGATGTTTGTAATTATACCGCGTGTCCCACGGATAAGTTGACATATGCGTTTATGTTAAATTCAAAATTAATTTAATTTAATAATTTTTTCTGGCAAAATTGGAGCACAATATAGCCACATATTTTATTAAATAAATAGATCAGAAAAAAAATTATATTATAATATAATATAAAAAGTAAATCCGGGTTCGTTTATGATTGTCATTTTTTTACTTATAAATTATTAGACACATTTTTTAAAATGAGTTTAATCTTTTCAAAATGTCAAATTCACTTTGCAGAATTGTATTATAATTATAATAAAGTTAGTAAAAAAAAATACTTCAATCGGAATCGAACCCTAGTTAGAAAGCTAATTATAAATAATAATTGTAAAAAATAACTTATTTTACTGATTTTTTTTAGTAGAATACGCTTTGAATGCACATTATTATCACAAATTTTGTTTTATTTAATCTATCCAAAATAATATATTGTTATATTGTATTCGAATTGTGACAGAAAAAGATAATTTTTAATTTAACATAGTAAATTCTTATGTCAACTTTTCCGTGGGACACGGTATATTGATCTAAGTTGACATTCTTGAAGAGATCGGACAATTCTCTTCTCAGAAAATTCAAATAGTGGTCTCCACTGAGAGGTATGTGGTGTTTGTTTACCAAAGCATTACCTTTAAAGGTAGTTTCATCACTGAAGAGTATCCGTTGGAAGAAATTTGGATCCAATTTTATGCGATCCGTCCGAATCGCATAAAACAAAGGACAAGGTAAGAACAATAACACAAAATTTAAACGAACAAACTTCGGTTGAAAATAACAATTGCGCCTTGATGCATTCTTGTCAAAAATCTGATATAAGCGTACTATGCAACAATATCACTGCGCTGCGAATACGATTGAAATAATGTTGGTTCCAGTATAACACATCTTAAATTCCTCAAAATTGAGTTAAATGCCATACAATCTTATATCATCAAAAAGTTAGTTTAATGTCCTATCCGAAAAAGATATAAGCAAGCGTTTTGGGCAGAACTCCACATCGTCTAACAGCTTCGCAACTCGCAACTTAATAATTTTGATAGAAAAAGTGAGAAAAACATTCGTTGTAGGAAAAAGTTAATATTTAAGAAAGAAAACAAGTGCACCGCGAGCAATTTTAAAACCCAATTATAATTGTCTCTGGCCAACAATTTTTAAATTTATCTAACTGGTAATCACACGTTCCTTTTAAGACGAATTTAAACTGAAAAGAAAATGAAAATTGCGTTTTAGACAAAAATAGTTTAAACAAAAGTTGACAATAAAATTTCTAACTTTTCTTTCATAATTTTTATTTATAATATTGGTGGGGATATTGTTATATAAAACAATTATGTCACGTGAGCAATCAGTACTACTTTATCGGACCAAAAATAGTTTAAACAAAGTTGTGTTGAATTAAATTTTAAAACAACAAAATGTTTAAAATATAATTTTTGAAAATATACAAAATTTCGAATTATTATTATTATCATAACGTATAACTCAAATTGTCGAAAAAAGTGTAAAAATTTTCGGTTTGGGAACAGTCGCATAACTCCCCATCTTATTTATTAGATGTGGAGTAAAAATTAGGCATACCATTTGAATCAAGTTTGATACATGGGGTATAGCAAATTTAAAACTACCCGTATAATTTTGAAGACGATCGTTATGGACATGGAAGTTTAATTCAAAACTTAATGTATCCTAAGGATTGAATTTCATTAGCTTAGAACCTAATGGTTTACCTTTTTTTCTCACAAAGGGCTACACATCAGAAAATACCTATTTTAGACCCATTAAACTTTACATTTTCGTGATGGACTGTTGAAATTGTATCCAAAATGATAAAATATATAGGTTGCTCTATTTAAAAAGAACTATCTACAGCACTAGAAAATATTTTTAAGATCTCTTCTGCTTGTGTACAGGGTACGTCACAAACTCTACATAATGTAGGTTTATGCACGTTATACACCCAATTTATCAATTGTGATATTTTATATTAAGGTAAAATGTTGCGACTACGACAAATAAGTTATAAGCATAGCAGTAAAAATGACCTTATACACGTCTTACTACTAACTGCTACTGCTACTGCTACTAACTAATAAAATGTCAACGTTTCGCCTCCTTCATCAGGGCGATAAACCTGAAATAAACAAACGAAAGCTCAAGGTAGACACCTAAAAGTAAGGTAATCAACTTGTCAACCAACCCAAATTCTAGACTAAAAAAAGTCTGAATAATTAGGGAAAATACCTTCAATTGGTTCAAAATAGAAGTGGAGGTGGGGTTAACGATGCTAATCCACAATGGTGAAGTTCGAAACCACGGTTGCGATTGAAATTGTTCGGATGCTTAATGATGTCTATACTCTCCCTGGTTTTCCTATTTACTGTTTACTACATTTTCCTCATATTTTGGTGTTTGTCGTATAAAATTATGAAAATTATAATATATTTATGCAATGAGCAAGTAATGCTTATGAATGCGAATTGCATACACTATTTTTTCTACGACCCCATAATGTTAAATATATCACTAATTTTATACTTGAGCACTATAGTTACGAATTGTGAAATTTGCGAAATTTATATTTGACTTTTAGCCACAGCACCAGTCGATAAGTGCAATAGACAACGGTGTATTTCTACTGGTTCTCAATTTGTATCCTACTCATGGAAAATTTGATAATTAGGTACGTAATGCCGCGATTCTATTGGTTCTAAATCTATATCGTAATAAAAATTTGTATCATAATGAATTTCATTAGAGTACAGATTGTAAAAAAAATTGAAATATATAAATTACAATCCAGGAGTAGAAAAAAAAATACACAACCTTTTTTTGAAAACTAGCCTACATTACTATGAATTCGATGAGTACTTACTTAAAAATTAAAGTGAAGCGCAATTTACTGTAATTTTGTATATGTATTGAAATTGTAAACGTATGTTAAACACGAATTGATTGCCAAATAGATTAGTATGCATTTGTGCAACTCGTTGTTATTAAATTATTGACATAATATCTTGTTTGTGTATATGTGAAGTTATACAGGTTGAATCACCACCATCGGGATGGAGATTTATATCGAAACGTAAAAGTTTTGTCAATTTATTAACTTTCAGGTTGCACCGTGTATTTTATTAATTCATAAGGTTAATAAAAAGGTCCTCTTAAGAATGGTATAAGAGTGTCCTATGCCTAAGTGTTACAATTTTTGCCCAATTTACAATTTCCTTTAAAGAATGGGGTAAGGGATTTTAAACAAAAATTGCATACGTAATTAGTAAATAACATTTTAAGACATTACAGTCTGATAATCACATGAGTCACAAACAATTATGTTTCGTTGCATGTTACATACAATATTTTTGGAAAAATTAGTTTAGAGAAGGAATTAAACCTATTTCGAATTCAAATTCTAATTAGGTGTGACCGATGCTTTCATGGTTACCATTTTCAAAACAAATGTCGAAGTGACGAAAAATTTAACTTTTCGTAACTATTAAGAAAAGTTGATCATTTTGACACTTTCTTTGATTATGAAATGTGTCACATCTGTCACAGAAAACTAATACAACACAAAATGGAAATAGGATCAGTCAAACGAGGGGAAGAATTTTTAAGAAAAATCACTATCATCCGTATCACATTCGACAACACCAGCATTTGATAGAAAACGATTATGATAAACCTTTAAATTTCTCTTTATGGACTATAGACAACTATTAGCAGACTTTGGCCTGCAAACCATCCTAACACTTGCAAAAGGTCAGTTTCTGGCCTTGTGGTACAAATAACTATTTTGGTTCTCCGTCCATAATCGAAAGCGGTTAGGAACACCTCTTTTCTTATCCTCGGCCGGCAAAAAAGTTACTAAATGTTGGCAATATCACATTATACTCATGACACTGAAATCAGTACTGGGTGAACAAATAAGAATGCAAAGTGTTATATCTCAGGAACTACTCATCGTAGAGACTTGCGGTAAAAATTTCATAACAAAAGTGGCCATAAGAAAAAGCTGGAAATTATTTTCAAATTATTAAGATGGCCGCTAGGGGCGTAGCCGCCATCTTGAATTTAAAAAATTGGATTGAGTCGGGTTTTCGCTATATTAACACAACAAATAAATAAATGCTTTTATAGTTGAGGAAAATCCTTATCTTTTTCATTTAATACTTTTTTCCTATCTCTAAAAACAAAGTGAAGAGGGGTCTTTGAAAATGCTTGTAAACAAATGCCAACAATTTCAAAATGGCATAACATAATTTAATGAGCTTGGTGTCGTTGAAAAGAGCTTTCCTTAGGTTACAATTCTGGCCGTATTTATGGTCATCGTAGTTTGGCATATCGCAGCTAGAGGGCATTTTCCGAAATTATCACGGAAATTGCGATTTTTCTCGGAAAACTTAAATGGAACGGTATCATTTTTTTATCATAAAAAAATAGTAAAATTAAGCCCAAATAAACTGGTGAAAACCGCACTCGATATCTTATTCCTAACCTAAAATATCTATATTTCGGTCAGATTTTCAATTTTTTCTTAAAAATTTTGGATAAAAATACTATATTCTGAAATTTATTCGAAAAGTGCGATGAATTGCAAGAAGAACAGAATAAATCTCATCTTCTTTACCACGACAAGGTCAAAAATCAGTCGATTTTTGAATAAAAAATAACGACGGACAAGGGTTGTTTTTTACGAGTAACTTTATTTTCTCTATCAAACTCAAAATCCTTAAAAAAAACATAAATAACTTTGATAGTTATCAATTTAGTAATTTTATTGAGTAATTTTCAGTATAATTTAAAAGGCATAATTTATGCTTGGCACATATTAAAATTAAACTAGATAGGTAGGAAAAGGTAAATAATAAGTAGTAGGTCATGAAAAAGAAATAAAAAAATTGTTTAAACAAAAAATGGGTATAATTAAATTATAAACAACTTTTATTTGAAACAAACTATAAATGAATATTTTCTAAATATTTCAAAAATTCGAATATCTGTGTATGTTAACGGCCCTTTTGGCTACACACATTATGCCCAAAAACTAATCAGATCTTCGGAATTATAAATAAGGTCTTTGTACAAAGTTTCATAAAAATTGAACTGGTGGTTTTCTCTATGTCTTGTTTACATACGGACGGACGGCCAGCCGTCGGATATACATTTGTTTGTTATTATAATGTACTAACTCTAATTCGTCGAAAAAGTGAAAAAGGGGTGTTCAAATTTTCAGTTTGAAAACCGTCGCATAAGATGTGGAGTAAAAATAAAAATCTTTTAAATTGTCTTCAATCTGCTGTAAAACCTTTCTTGAAATGTACATTCATGAAATTTAAAACTTGGACGCCACAATTTCTGTAAACAAAAGTTTGCACATTGTGAAGCAGGCTTAAGGGTATCATTTACAATTCTAACAGCAGGTAGTCTCAGCAGGGGTTATCTTATGGAAGGACTGTAGAATGAATCATTAACATTATCGAAAATGTTTGGGCTCGAATACTTGCTGTTATCCGAAGACAACAAGGGCCAAATTTTATACCAGTAAACCGTAATGCACTAATTGCAGCCATTGATACCGCATGGGAAACGATTAATATTAATTATATTGATACCTTGATAGCGTCAATGAGCAGACGCCTCCAAGAATGTATCAATAATAATGGATCACATTATTGATTTCTTATATTTATTTATATAGTAATACCTTTATTTAAAAAAAAAGTTTTCATTTAATTTTAAACTATAACTTGGTATCTTAATTATAATTATGTAATAAATTCTTGTCAAAAACTAAATATATACGTTGACAATAAGAATTGCCTTAGTTTTTATTTTCACTTTTTATATTAACTACAGAAAAAATGAAACGTCATAAAATATACATTTTGTAAGGACTAAATATTATGAATAGAGAGTTTAATGATTTTTTTAATAACTTACAATAATTAGTAGGTTAGATTTATTTAAAAATAAGTAATAATCAGTCAACCCAAATAACCATGTTTAGTTTTTGATTTAATTTAAAAGTTATTGCTTGTAGACGTTTTTTAAATCAAAATTATTTCTAATTTTATTTTGTAAACATTTCCTAAACAAAATTTTGATTCGATAATTAATCGAGCTATGGTGTTTAATTAGCGATACCTTCAAATATATTCTTTAAAGAAAAAATTAAGTAAGCAACGTAAATTACCTATTTTCTAAAACGTGCTTAGTGTAATGATTCATTCTACAGTCCTTCTATAAGATAACCCCTGCTGAGACTACCTGCTGTTAGAATTGTAAATGATACCCTTAAGCCCGCTTCACAATGTGCAAACTTTTGTTTACAGAAATTGTGGTGTCCAAGTTTTAAATTTTATGAGTGTACGTTCTACATTCTGAAGCATTGATAATTTTTTGCTGCGTATTTTGTTCTGTCGGAGGTTACTTATATTTATTAAACCCTTATGTATGGTTATATATTATTTAAATATTTTTGTAAAATTCATAAATTCGAGTTAAAGTGAGTGAAACAAAAAACTTTCTAAATAATATTTTCAACAAATTTAATTGAATTTTTTGAAACATAACTCTTGTAGTGTATATGTTACGGATAATAGCCGAAGTGCGGCTACATCTAGTTTTAGCCGGCTACAACTAGGTGCAGCCGGCCACATGAGGTTAAATTTAGATGTATCCTATTTATCTTCGGTTAAAACTAGGTTTAGCCTTCATCATAGCGACTAGAACTAGGTTCAGTAGCACATCGGTGGTTAAACTTAAGTGTATCCTATTTATCATCGGGTAGAACTAGGTTTTCAGTTTAGTTACGCATTTTAGTTTTGTTTTAGATTCCTATCTTGCGTTTCCAGATTGATTCGATTTTATTGAAAAATAAAAAACAAGAATGTTGAAAGTATTTATACAATATAAGTAATTAATAAGATTCAAAGTATTAAAAAATAAAGTATTACTTCTTAACCATGAAAAAATCAACCAAATCTTTGTATTCTTATCCCATATTTTGATGTTGAAAGAAATAAAAAACTTTTTAACTTAGTTTTAATTATAAAAAAAACAATCAACAAACTCTTCATGTGATAGTACGTTGTAAGAATGTCTATCACTTATTTGAACAAGATAAACTTGAATGGCATTTAGAATTGCACAAAATACCGGCCGCTTTACAAAGGCACTTTCTATTACCACATTTCGTTTTGCAATGGCATCTTTTGTATCCTTGTCCTCCAGTTGTAGATTGGGCATTAGCTATTTGGCGTAATGATTTTTTCGGGAGAAACAATATCAACATCTAAAAATTTTGTCTCGCACACAGTGAATTGATTCCTAGAAAATAATTCAATAATAGTACCAAACTGGTTACCTAATTTATACAATCCATCATCATTACATTCAAGTACAACCATTAAAACATTGGGAAAGTCGCCTCTACCTCTGTCAACGTCAGGAATTTTCACCCGAACTGTGTCACCTATTTTGCATGGAGGAAACTTTCTCTTAGATAAAGCTGTCATTTTATTTGCTTGTACTGTTAACGAATCTTTTGCGCCTTTTCTATTAGTCTCTATTGTCTGGCGTTTAATACAGAAGTCACATTTATTATTTTTGTTTTGAGTACAAAGCTCACAATCTGTTCTTTTTCCGCTTCTTCTCCTACAGTCTCTTCCTGATTTACATCTGTTATTGTCTCATTATCAGTGTTATTTCCGTCTCCCTCTAACGTCTTAAGAATTTGTTCCAAGTCTTCCTCGTTCTCTATATTTTCCATTGTCTCAGTTGGAAGTGCTGAAGATCTTAGGCCCACTTTTACATCACAACCGAACATAGCCTGGTAAGGTGACCTTTTAATTCCATGATGATAGGCTCTATTTTTCATAAGTTGTACAAATCTAAGTCCTTCCGACCACTTTTCACAGTTTTCGTCTTTCATCCAAGTCATCAGCATACTTTGAACGTCTTGATTAGCACGTTCGACACTCCCCTGTGACTGGCTGTGACGAGGTTTCCGTGCACAATTTTCAGACCTGGCCACATTTGCGTCAAACTTTCCACAATTCGATTAGCGAATTCCTGCCATTGTCAGACTGGAGTATTGAGGGTGATCCAAATATACAAAATATGTCAAGGAGTATCTTCGATACTTCCTCAGCAGTTTTACTTTGTAAAGGACGTAGTTGTATGAATTTAGTGAGATGATCCTGATAAACTAAAATAAACTTGAAATTTCCATCAGGACTAGTTTGCATGTCTATCAAGTCTACCTGACAACGACTATTCATCTCATTAGACAAAATGGGTTTAACGACGAGACCTTTTCTAAGAGATTTTTGTTTCATTTGACATGGCTTGCATAATTGGAGGTATAAAAGAATAGCCTCTTGAGTTATATTTGCATACCTTTTTTCGCTTCTGCAACCATTCTGTTTCTCCCACCGTGTCCAATAGCCAAATGTATTTCTTGAAGAATATCAAACAATTCTGCGTTCTTGACGTAATATTTAAGATTTTCGGAACTACTGGTAGATAAAGCACTAATTAACTTTTCCGTGTCCCCAATATTACACACATTAAAACGTTTCAAACGACGATATTGTAGTGTTGTACGTTTTGTTGCTATTTTGCAGCTTTAACCTCTTCTATGAACGTCAAATACTGTTCACTACTCATGTAACTTTGGTTATCGCCATGTTTCGAATTTATAACACGGTCTAACTCTTTGTTAAAACTGGCCTTCATCGTTTCTAATGCTTCGTTTACCGCCATTTTGTAACGAAGACCAACGCACGTGTAAACCTCCTAGCGCAGAGCTGTTATTTATACTGACTACAAGCACACGCGACGAGCGGCGGACTGCACCCCTTCCCTTAACTGAACTGAAAACCTACTTCTAGCTGATGATAAATAGGATACACCTAAGTTTAACCATCGGTGTGCGGTTGCACCTAGTTCTAGTCACTATGTAAAGGCTATACCTAGTTTTAACCGAAGATAAGTAGGATACATCTAAATTTAACCGCATGTGGCCGGCTGCACCTAGTTGTAACCGGCTAAAACTAGGTGTAGCCGCACTTCGGTTATTAGCCGTAACATATACAGTGTGTAACACGAAGAGTTTTGATTAGAAACAGAATTTTATTAGAATTTTGAAATTACAAGTAGTGGTTTCTGAAAACGTTAAGTTCAAATATACTAATTACTACAAATATACTATTTACACGTGTCCATTTTAACACGAGATGTCGCAAGACACACATTTTACTTATAATAATATCATGAACGAGGCACTTCCGATTATATAGCAAGTGGAGTCTATCTTACTTATTTTAAATAGAAACTAGTATTTTTTATTAAATTCTGCGGTAAATTTTAGATAGAATTTGTAGCCCATATGCTATACCTAAAATTAACCATTATTGAAATATTTTCATATTTTTAAAACTTTATCTAAATACAGAGTTCTCAAGAAATAACGATATTTCTATTATTAATAAAGTTACTGACTTGAAACTGTAAGTAGCAGACAACGAGTCATTGTAAATTAATCCTTGACGTTAACTTAATCGATAACGCATACAGGGTGTTCTAAAATCAGAAGCCAACATGCTTAATTATATTATATTTTGTGCTTGTAATATGTTACTGTTACAGGCTCGGGGGAGCCTGTAACCTCTAGAGGGCGCGTCCCCAGGTGGCGGATCGGGGAATGCCCAGCAGATATGCTAGGTAGGAGGGAAATAAAATACCTCCCTCGGACCAACAGGTAGACGACGTGGGCAGTAATTAGCGAACACAGTTAACGAGGGCCAGGTAGTCTTCGACGTGACTGAATGTGGGGCCACGTTTAAAATGTGGCAGAGGCACATCCGGCCTTGATTAGATAGGTCACCACTAAGTTATCAAGACGCACGGCTGGCGTGGTAACTCATTAGCCAAATACCTTCCAATGAAATGAAATGTCGAGTAACAAAACAATAATACCCCAGGTGGGTAAAGTGAACAACCTGCAATCCCACACCGCTCAGCGGTCAGCCTCATGGACTCTGGGGGAGGCACTTACACGATAGATACAAGAAAAAACAAAACATCAAATAAACCACTGCAATATCAGACAAGATTTTACATAGGAACATACAACATAAGGTCAATGTTGGCAGACGAAAAATTAAACGAACTAGAAGAGGAATTAAAAGAAATGAGATGGGATGTACTAGGTATAACGGAAACAAGAAGAAAAGGAGAAAGTCAATACATATTCCAAACAGGGAATGCTTTAAATTGCAGAGGAAACGATGAAAACACTCATAATGGTGTTGGATTCATAATAAATAAAAATATAGTACCCCACATCGAAATGTATAAAGGAATTTCAGATCGAGTAGCTTTCATAATAATAAAATTAAATAAAATCTGTGCTATAAAAATAATTCAAGTATATGCACCTACGTCAACTAGCGACGAAGAAACAATCGATCTATTCTACGAACATATAACAGCAGCAATTGAAAACCATCCTACAAAGCTAACAATTCTGATAGGAGATTTTAATGCCAAACTGGGTAAAAAAAAGAGAAGAAAACGAAGATAAAATTAGAAATAATACAAAAGACATGATGAAATAAAGACGGGAGTTAATAAAACAGGGAAAAAGAAACACAATGGAATTTACAGAAATGATCAAAACAATAAAGAAAATGATTAAAGAAGATATTGAAGAACACAATGAAAAAAATAGAAAAAGTAATACAAAATAATAGAGTAATGAAAAGCCTACGGCCAAAATTAGGTAGAACACAAATAATCGCGTTAAAAAGCTCAGATGGTAGAGAACATAGGGGTAAACAACAAGTAACAAAATAACGGAAAAGTACTACACTGATCTATATAACTCTAAGACAGCTCCAGATGAGGAGATAAAGCAACAACTAACAAGGAAAATTATGAACGTAAACTCTGAAGATTTACCCGACATAAAAGATTATGAAATAACAAAAGCTCTAAGAGAAATGAAGAACAACAAGGCACCAGGACAGGATGAAATAATAGCAGAAATGTTGAAGGAAGGTGAGCAAGAACTAAGGGAAGGATTCCCAGTGATTGGAACGAAGCAGTGACCATCTTATTACATAAGAAAGGGGATAAGTGCGAATTAACAAATTACAGATCAATCTTCCTGCTGTCGCAACTTTATAAGCTATTTATGAAAATAATTACAAACCGCTTAAGTGATAAAATGGACGGCTACCAACCAATAGAACAAGCGGGCTTCCGAAAGGGTTATAGCACTTCTGACCACCTACTAACTATAAAAACCCTTATAGAAAAAACGAATGAGTATCACTTACTATTATACCTGGCCCTAGTCAAGTACGAAAAGGTCTTTGACACCGTGGAATTGTGGGCGATAGAATGTGCATTAAACAACAGTAGAATTGACTCCCGTTACAAGGACCTAATACATAATATCTTCAAGTGAGCATAAACGACAATTAAACTAGAAGTAACTACGGGACCTATACCAATCCACTGAGGTGTAAGACAGGGAGACGTAATTTCGCCAAAACTTTTTACAATGGCACTAGAAGATATCTTTAAGACTCTGCCCTGGGAACAAAAAGGAATAGAAATTAACGGTAAACGGCTAAACAATCTACGATTTGCCGACGACATCATCCTTATGACTGACAACTTTGAGGACCTGCAAACCATGATAACACAACTAGCAGAAGCCTCTGAGAAGGTTGGATTAAAAATGAATATTACAAAAACGAAAATGATGATGAATATCGACGATCCAAGAAACATCAGGGTAAAAGATCAGATCATGGAAATTGTGCCAAAATATATATATTTGGGACTAGTGATAAAACTCAATAGAGAAAACCAAACGGCCGAAATTAAAAGAAGAACAAGACTCGCATGGGCAAGCTTCGGAAAACTAAAATATATCCTCAAAAGTAATAAACTGCCACAATATTTAAAAACTCGAGTTTTTGATCAGTGCGTGCTGCCAGTACTAACTTACGGCTGCCAGACATGGACCTTCACTAAAGCAAATATTGACAAGCTCATTAAGACACAAAGGGCAATGGAAAGATCTATGCTGAACATCAGTTTAAAGGACAGGAAAACTAACATCTGGATCCGACAGAGAACCAAAGTAAAGGATGTAGCTGAACACGTAGCAAAACTGAAGTGGAGCTTTGCAGGCCACAATGCTAGGCAGAAAGACGAAAGATGGAACGCTGCAATACAACGATGGAGACCATATATGGGTAGAAGGAACAGAGGAAGACTTCAGATGAGATGGGTCGATGACCTGAAAAAGACAGCTGGTTTTGGATGGATGAGAACAGCTCAAAACCGAGAACACTGGCATGAATTGGAAGAGGCCTATGTCCAAAGATGGACAACAAAGGGCTAACGAAGAAGAAGAAGAAGAATATGTAGATTACTTACACGCGTCCTAAATGTAGATATGAACTTAAAATTAAGAAATTCCTTATCTGAATAAAATATTTTTCTAGTCAATAGTAATTTAATATTATTCCGAAAAAAATGGTGTGGTAATTTTTTCTCCGGTCAGACAATTATAAAATTTTTGAGTAAGTATTTCCGGACTATTTTGCGTCTTAGTAATTTTACAAAACGGAATTCGTATATTTTCTTTGTTTCTGGTCTAATACTGGTGAAGAGAAGTTCCATAATAATAGTTTTTGGTATTATTTTTTGCAAAACATAAGAATGTCATTGTTAAAATTTTGAGGTTTTGGAAAGTATGTCGGCAATCACTGTTATAATGTAAGAACAAGAATTTTTACAGCACGACGTTGAAGTTTAAATACGTAGTACATAAGTGTTTGAACTTAGTTTTGCGACAATATATTCTAGGTGACTGTTAGAATTTAGTTATTTATTGTGTTTGTTTGTTTTAATTTTTTTAGTATTTCTTCATTTAATTTTTAGTATTTTTAATAAATAGTAAATATCACAAAAACAGTTAAAGTTAGGTATAGGGGAATGCCAATACCAAACCAATTTACTTAAAAAGTACATCAAGAAGTCGAGGCGTTTTATTTAAAATAAGCAACTTATGAATGATTTAAATTAGGCATGTTGGTTTCTGATTTTAGAACACCCTGCATGAGTTATCGATTAAAATGTCAAGGAGTAATTTGCAATGCCTGGTTACAGTTTCAACTCATTAACTTTATTAATAATAGAAATATCTTTATTTCTTGAGAACTATGTATTTACATAAAGTTTTGAAAATAAGTCAAAAATGGTGAATTTTAGGAATGGCATGTGGTACAAAAAATTCTATCTAAAATTTACCACAGAATTCGAAAATGAAATAAAAAAATATTAGTTTCCAATGTTAAGTAAGCAAAATGGGCACCACTTCCGGTACAAACGGAAGTGCTTCATTCATAAGATTCTTATATTTGAACTTAACGTTCTCGGAAACCACTTCTGGTGCAATTTCAATACTCTAATAAAATTCTGTCTTCTATAACTTATAATCAAAACAATTCCTGTTACCCCTGTCAGTGACTAATATATCCTAGACTTTCATCCGCTTTAATTGGGGCCAATAGCGATAGATGTCGTGGGACCAATAGGAGTCGCATCGCCACTTCAGTGGCGTAACCATCAAGCATTTAATAAACATTGAAGGATATATAGTCACTGCCCTGTATAGTCTAGTCCCATCACTTGTTTGTATGTATAGATAAATAGATCGGCGCCGAGTTATTTTTTGCTGTGCATGAGCGGTAAATTGAATATTTACGAAGAACTACGAATGGTCGTTTACATACATACCATGGTGACCTTTTTAAAAGTGATCTTCGCACAACACGTTCATTAAAATTGTATATTACCTTTACATAATACTTTATAAATATTCAATATGCTTCTTAAACGACAAAATATGAAAATTGTTTTTCTAATACGTGAAGTTTTAAATTTTATTTGATAAAACTCCGTTATGTAAATTTTTCTTTATACAATGCATTACTGTAAGTATAGTAATTTTTGGTTATAAAACTATAAATTGCATTTATTTTCAAACATTGCATAATACAACCTTGTTCTACTATATAGGTAGTTAAAATTATATTACTATAGTATTTGTATTCATCCCGTTGAAATCAATAATAGCTTTTGTGTGCCAATAAAGTATATAAATTAGTAACAAATTACATTCAGATATTGGCATAAGATTTATGAATAGAAATTTCGTTTATAATAGTCGTGATCCCGTTATTTCTTACATATTAGTATAATTTTAATAAGCGTATAAAAATAAAACTTCATGTCGAGGTTATTTAAATAAAACATATTAGATTATATTAGGTATGGCAATTAATTAATGGTTTTATTATAAAGTAGGTACCTATTTGTAGATATTGATTTAGATGATATTTCAATAGACCCGATTAGTGTGACGTACGTACAAACCGCAATTCAAAATTCGGTACTTTGCAAAATTGTGGACGAAAGTGAACCTTAAGTATACAAGGACTTAAGGGTTATATTCAAATAGATCAATAGTTGGTTGGTTTTCCAATATATACGCATAAATAAGAGAAATCGCTGTCATATTCACTAATTCTGAACTTTATCTTTCATCTAGTATCAATATTACATTTTCAAATAGCATATTTATTATAAATTAAAATTAATTTTTATACTACAAATACATGCGCAGAAATCAGCTGGCGGGAACAGTAATTTTAGAAATAGCACCGGGTTAACCATAACCTAATTACTATGAAGTACTATTAAATTAAACTATAAAATTACGTATTATAAAGATCAAACTAATGAAGTAAACGAGTCAATAAGCTAATAAAAACAAGAGTAACGCCAGGAACAACAAAAGGAAAACAGCAATTACAAAGTATAAGGTTAACCCGGTGCGTATTTCTAACATTACTGTTCCCGCCAAGCTGGTTTTTTGCGCTTGATGTATTTGTAGTATAGTTAATTTGGTCAATTTATAATAAAATATGCTATTTGAAAATGTAATATTGATACTAGATGAAAGATAAGGTTCAGGAATTAGTGAATATGGAAACATTTCTTATTGCTATTGGATATAAATGGAAAACCAACCTTGAGTTGATTTTATTATCACCCTTAAGTCCATGTACTAAGGTTCACTTTTCATTCCAATTGCTTCAGTATAATTTTGATTTTAGCGGTTTAATTGACGTCACCACTGATCGGAGTCTATTATTTGAGTTATGTAATAAATGCTCTCTTTTATTATATTTTTCGCAAACGACACTAATTAACTCTAATTAACTCTTATACATTTTGACGGATGATAATAACTTGCCGTACGTCTATTTGGATGTATGTAGTAAAAAAACCGAATTAATAAACACATTTTTGGAATTTTTCCTTTACGTATGTTGACATCGATAATTTTAGCACCTTCAAATATTCTCGATGAATTAGAGGTAGAATATATAATATAATAAATTTACAAAGTGTTCACTGACGGGGTTACAAGGAAGAATAGTATATTAAAGAACTAGTTTCAGAAGACGCATTTTTATAAGACGAGTACAAAGTACGAGTCGCTAAAATGCCTTCTGAAACGAATTCTTTATACTATTTTTTTCATTATTT
This sequence comes from Abscondita cerata, assembly GCA_030710515.1. Taxonomy (NCBI): domain Eukaryota; kingdom Metazoa; phylum Arthropoda; class Insecta; order Coleoptera; family Lampyridae; genus Abscondita; species Abscondita cerata. Next base: position 54,982 of record JALBCR010000412.1, read on the forward strand.
TGGGCTTTTCAGATTGATTTTAAAATAAAATTTCGCGAGTTTTTAAATTTAGGGAATTTTGAAGTGTAATTGCTAAGGTGGTTTCATTAAACTTTTGGTTTAAATGCTAGTTTAAGTTTAATTAGTACATTTATTATATGTTTCATTAAAAAAAAATGGGTGGAAATAAAAATAAGTAGATAAATAAATCTACTGAACATTAATTATGATTTAAATTAATGCACACCAAACGTAATGACAGCTTGGACGTTATCAGTGTTACCACCGTTCGGAATAAAAATTGTTCTATTTCTATAAAAGAACTCAAATTTCTATAAAAGAACTCATTTGGGTGCTTTTATAGCTCTGTAAGCGACTCAAAATAGAAAAATACTTTTTAATATTCATTGTGCGAGAAAAAGTCCCACCTGATGATAATCATGCATTTTCATGCAACCTCCAAAATCATAGGTATTTTGAAACGCCTAAAAACAATCGATGTTCATAGTGAGATCCGTGCAGTGTACAACATTATGAGGAAAGGAATGATACGAGTGGGTTAGGCGGTTAAAGATGGCCGTTCCAATGTTTATGATGAGGAAAACAGTGAGGGCGGCCATCTTTAAACGCCCTAACGCACTATCGATCATTCCTTCACTCATAGTGTTTTCTCCGTATTCTGCACAGATCTCACAATGAATATCGATTGCTTTCAGGCGTTTGGGACAAAGAAAACGGATAACTATTTGCGTGTGATATCAAGACAATTGTGGGTCATCACAGCTGTGTTTTGAGAAATATTACATTAGGATGGTTTAACTTAATTTGAACAATGCTTAGGAGTTTGCAAAAGAGGTGCTGTAGAAGGTTTACGAAGTTCAGGATCTGCAAGAATAATGTTTTCGATATTTCGAGCTTGATTAGAAACTTTTTACAGAATTTGGCGAAGCGATTTGATTGTGGCATGAGTGGCATGTTTAATGTTGGTACATACTACATAGATCGTCAATTGAGCTGACGGAAATTAATTTTAGTGCCGTCTAGTTTTAGCTCTTTCATCACAGCTTCAGCAATAAAATAAACTTGAGAGCCGGCATCTAAGAAGACTCTGGTTTATTATTGGCTGCAATTGATTAAGTGGCTCACTCACTTTTGCAGTTTTATAACGGGAAATCTACTTGAAGCAGTATAGCACCGCTAAAGTTTGTCTCGGTTGAGTATGAACGCGGCAATTGGATTTTTGGTAATTTAGTTGTGAATTAGTCGTCTGTAAACGCCGTTTTCATAATGTACACGTTTTGTTAAGAAAGTGATCAGCGATCGATAGCAAGTTTGGGAGAGCTACTGCTTTATACCTCCCACCACTTCCGAAGATGACTACCAGAATAGAACACCATGAATCAATAGGTTTCTAAGGTGAATTTGAGTAGAAAAATCGGTTGTATATTATGGCAGTATCTGATAGGGATTGTCATAGCGTTATTTTAGACGGTTTTATGCCACCAGACAATTGAGAGGATGTTGCAATGGATTCAAGGACATTAGCTGCTTTAAGGTGGAACAATTTCCGAATTGGAATTATGAAGTCATCATCGTGAACGAATGAATTAAATAAATCATAAAGTCTATTCACGAGTCAAACGTGCCAATGAATGTTGGTAAAGATATCGTCGCTTATATATGGATGGTTTATTACAGAGCAAATGGTTGGGTGTAGCAGCGACTTAATTTATTTATTTATTCGTATGGTATATTTTAAATATTGTATTGTGATGTAAGTGTTATGTATGGTGCTCCAGAAGATCAGTATAAATTTGTATAGTGTTATATAATTATATTTTTCTAAATATTTAATAACTTTGAAAATCTATGTAGGTTAACTGCCCTTTTGGCTACATAGATTATGCTTAAAATCGAATCAGATTTTTTGCTTCATTATAACGTACTTCGTCGGAAAAAGTAAAAAAAGGGGTGTTAAAATTTTCGATTTGGAAATCGTCGCATAATTACCCATCTTATTTATTAGTTGTGGAGGAAAAAGCGATATTCCTGTTTAAAATAGATAAAGATTAGTACAACGATAACGATTGTATCTGTAGACGCTCCGAGTTTGAGGAATAATTATACCTACGCAGTTTTCCAATAGTAGCATATTAAATGTTTCGCTGGTGATTTACAAGTTTACACAACAATTTTCCAATATTAATGTACTACACTGATTGAGATCATAAATGAGCGAGATATGTACTTCCTGTTGTTCAATTAGGTAATATTACACTGGTGTATCTTGTAGGAAGATACAGAAAAAATAAATTAATATTAATTTTTCTTTTATGAAGTGCGTTTCGTAAGGCCAATGTTCCAATCCACGATTAGTGTATATTTTGCACTCTTATTATATTATTCAATTAAGAAACATTATTTATTCTCAATTCGAAGAAAGTCTTCTTGCTTACTACTTACATTTTCTGAATTTTCTCTCTAAATTCTTCACATACAAAAAACATGTAGTAGTAAGAGCGGGCGATTTTTGAAGAACTATTGATTTTTCCTGGCGAAGATTGCGAGGATTACTGAATGGAATGCAGTAAGATTTCTTATATTTCTTTTTTTATATTGGCATATCCTATAGTTTACCACTGTTATCACAGAAATTTAGAAGATATTCAATTTAATAGACACTATCTACTTATTTATAAATATTTTCGAAATAATTTTTTTATTGAAAACCGCTTACAAGTGTGACATTTTTTTAAAAATGTTAATTAAAAAGAGAAAGTTTATTGCTTGTGTACAAAATGTCATTGCGAAATTCCTTCCGGAACTTAGAGAACTTCCAACAGACAATATAAATGTTAGGATACGCCTGTATAAAAACCTATAGGTAATACTTGGGTATTAATTGTGATTTGCAATTTTTTAAATAAAGTCTTAAACAAAGCAAACCAATAACGATTTCTATATCTTTTATTTTCACGTTTTATAGGAGATTCTTAGGTACGTCTATTGTTAGTAAGGTCAAGTAGGCCGAAAATATATAAATATGTAATAAGCCTTAATAAGTTGTTTTTCCAAAACCCTAACTATTTATATAAAGAAAGATTGTATCCCCCTAAAATTTTTTCGTCATTCTGTATACAGGGTGTCCCATAAACGTCCATTGTTAGAGTCAAGTAGGCCTTTAATTGTATATTTTAATTTTTTTAAATACTGTAACACAGGAACTACAAGAAGCCCTTGATTTTTTTTAAATTTCTGTTGCTCTGAACTTTATTTTTTTCGTACAAGTAGTTTGAAAGCCCATAATCAAACAATTACACACACTAAATAGACACACTGTATAGTTTTTATAAAAGTTAAAGAAAAACAGTTGGCTTATTAATAAACAAAATTTGGTATAATATCCCCTTTAGTAGCCTCACCGTTGAATTGAAATAAAAAAACCTTTTAATTTGAGCTAAGTTTGATTCTCCCCTTTCAGTGATTTTTTTACCTGCTCCTGTGATGACGTCTCAAATGAAAGTACTGTAGGTCCTAAAAAGATTACCCAATCTTCACATTAATCTATTCGTTAGTTCCTGAGTTACAGCCTGTAAAAGAAATCTTGGGGCATCTTATATACAGGGTCATTGATAGTCGATGGTAGGTTAGACGTTTATGGAAAACGGGGCATAGGAGTAATCTGAAAATTTGGCTACTGTCATAAATAGACACAATCTATCTTTCTAAAAATAATTGTTAATTTTAAATGAAACATCCTATATATTATTCAATTTTTAGAATTGCAATTTCTTTCTGATATTTTTTTCTGAATAGTTTCCTATACTTACCTAGACCGGTTTTCGAGATAATAATTATTTTAGGTTTCTTTCAAAATATGATTCCACCAAAATTTAAATTTAGCTGCTATTTGAACCCATATAAGGCTGAAATTTTAGATGCCGTTAGCAAGAGCTTTTGTTTAACAGCTACCTAAATAAATTTATTTTACCTTATACAGAGCTGTTTAAAATTAATGATTTTGACCTGACATATACAAAAAGTTCAAAACTTAATTTTTTTTAAATAATACCCTGTTTATTACTTAAAATTCTGATAGACAATTAAAATGTCTTCAAGTTGATGTGCATAGTGGTATAGCTAACTCATCAACTTTTCGATATAATCGCAATAATTAACAAACGGGAAAACACCAACTGCACCAAAAAAAACTTTACTCGGACACGTGTTTCAATAGCCTAGCTTAGTTTTGCGACATCTAGTGTCGACTGTCCTGCCCTGTTGACAAAGTTGCTTAATTCATTAAAACTTCATGCCAGTAATTATTTCGCTTCATTGTAATTTGTTTTTGAATAAGTATTAAGTAGTAAATCACAATCTCAAAACTTCGACGTCTGTCAAACACAGTGAATAATTGAGCAATTGTCAAATCACATGGCGTTCCATGGCTAACGAATGCAAATTATGTGAAGACAATGTGATTTTTAATATACAGGGTGTTCCATTTTAAAAAATAAAGTTTTGATCTTTTTTTGTTTGTCACGTCAAAATCATTAATTTTAAACCGCCCTGTATAAGATAAAATAAATTTATTTAGGTAACTGTTAAATACAAAGCATTTACAAACTGTATCTAAAATTTCAGCCTTATATGGGTTCAAATAGCAGATAAATTTAAATTTTGGTGGGATCATATTTTGAAAGAAAATTACCTAAAATAATTATTATCTCGAAAACCGGTGTAGAAATTGCGATTCTCAAAATTGAATAATATACAGGGTGTTTCATTTAAAATTAACAGGTTGTTACTACTTTTGAGTAGAAGAACACCTCCAAAACGAAAATATTTTAGAAAGATAGATCGTGTCTATTTACGGCAGTAGCCACATTTTCAGATTACTCCTATGCCCCGTTTTCTATAAACGTCTAACCTACCATCGACTATCAATGACCCTGTATAGTGCGAAATTGAAAATGTGTCTTGATTAGCACTTATCTGGGTTTCAACAATACATTTAATCTTGTATCAGCGTATTAAGCTGTTTTTGGAAACTACAGTGTTGTAATTCTCACCCACATAAGTATTATCAAAGAATATTATAAAAAACAATCCTTGGTTATTGATACTTAAGTAATAATAGTGAATGATAAGACAAATATGTAATCGCAATCTCAATAAATTCAAGGTGAAGATTTTAAAGATAAGAGTTACAAAATAAGTTATTATATTAAGCTTGTTTTAGCACTACTTGAAAATTGTCAGACCAGATTTTTAATTGTTCGATTAAAGCAAGTACGCTTTTTTCTAATCAATAAAGTTATCTGATTTACTTCAGACGCACTCAATTTAATGACTGCAATGTCTATTAAATAATTGTTTACTAAGTTCGCTTATCACTGATATCCTTATTGAAAGATAGATGTATTTTAGCATCGTAAACTTTCCTGAAAATATCAGAACTTATTAAATTAAGTAAGTTCAACATTTCTAAAATTTTAAATAAAAAAACTGCAAATTAAAAAAAACATTACTGTACTTATTATTTTACAAAAAATTGAATATGAATACCTCGAGTCAAAAACTTTGTTGTTACAAGAACTAAGCGAATGGGGTGTTAAAATATTATGCTTTTGCAAACGCTACATAACTGCCCAGTTTTTATACAGGGTGTCTCACCGGGAACCGCCATTAGCCGTATACGGAAAAGTATACATGGAAAAAATTTGGTAAGATTTGGAGAATGATTAAAACCAATAGGGAGAACTCAAATAAAATACTTTCAGCATTTTGACCCTTCCGATTGTATCGGAAGTCGACTCAACTTTGTTATTTTAAATGGAACACCTATATATTATTGCATTTTGGATTCTACGTCAAATTTTAGGGTCACTTTCTATTATATTCCGTTTAGCTAGGAGTCATCGATTTTGAGATATTAATTTTTTTAGTAAAATTTTCACATATGCAAAAGTTCACGGAAATGTTTTCGGGAACTCCATATCGGGTTAATTTTTGGTTTGTATAAAGAGAATAGACTGTAGCAAACGAGGATTAAAAAATATAATACTAAGTGTTTCATATTTGCTGTTACATTTTGACATATTCAAAGAGCAATAACTTTTTTAAGTCAAATGGAACACCCTATATTTTTTTAATCTGTTAGTGTGCAGGTTTAAATCCACTTTCAAATCAGATAAGCTTAGAAAAAGTGAAAAAAATAAAAAATAAATACTCTCTGGCATGTATTCACCGATTCTGTTTAATTTTAAATCTGTCTCTAAACTAGTTTTAGTAAAAATTACTTTTAACATTAATCATACACCTGACCATGTTAAGTATCCATTTCACTTACCAAAGTTATTTTTCAGTAGTGGTGACTAGTTCAAATTTAAATCAATTTTAAAACTACTTCTAAAAAGTACTTTTAAGATTTAAAAGTGGCGGTGAATACGAGCCTCTGTCTCTAAATGGCAATATTTTTGAATTATCTTAAGCTTTTACAAGGAAATTGACGGTTACGATGATCAGATTAAGATACTTAGTGAATCTTAAAAAAACGCTTAAGTGATGAAGATAAGTTCAAAGTGGTGTATCGATTTCTTTCTCAAAACTTTTCAATATTGTACATCCAGAATGACTTATCAATTTGGCAATTTTGAAATCCCAATAACTCTTATTTTTTAAATGAAACACCCTGAATTTTTTTATTGCACGATATGGAGAACTAATCCTATCAAACTGCTATAGGGTTTCCTATATTTAACAATCCTGGTTTTTAAGATATTTTGATATTTTCTACATCAGTAGCGGTGAATTATCCCCAAAACAAATTAGTTAATACGATATTTTTATTGTAGATTGTGACAAAAGTTGTTTACTCGTCTTTTCCATTTATAGGTAGAGATATCTAGATAAGGTCAGGATTAAGAAACGAACTTTATAGTGACTGAAAGTTTTTAATACCTACGTCAAAGTAGATACTGATGCGCTTTTCTTAATTTTTATGTTTTTATTCAGATAATTAAAAAAAAACTAATAAATAATATCCAAGGAATGAATATTTCATATTTCAAATACCCACATAGAGTACAAAAATACACAAATACAACACAATAAATTTCATTTTGCCCAATAATTTAAAGAATCGAATGCTCAAACTGCTGCCCATTTTGCCCCAGGCACATCTACACGTTCCTGTAGTTTAAAAAAAATAAGGCCCAATTACGTAATTCCCCAATATGCTACTCCAAACATTTAAGCTTCGCCAACGTTGGTTATTCATTGTTTTCATAAAATGTGGATTTTTGGAAGCTTAATAATGTAAATTGTGTCGATTCACATATCATTGTAATGAAATCTACCCTCGTCAGTAAATAAAATGTAATTTAGAGAATGCTGGTTATCAATAATTTGGTTTTCTTCTCATTCAAAGAAATTCCTTCTTCTCTGAAAATCGCCATTTTCCAACCGTTGGTGAAGTTTAATTTTGTAGGGATGAAAGCTATTATTTTCATAATTCTTTTAACCGTTGACTGAGTTACATCAACAATGTGACTGATTTCCGAAGAACTAACATGGGGGTCTTCAACTGCTCACATAATTACTGTAAGCTGATTTTCTTCAGTCGGTACTGGTTTTTAATTTTCTTCTTTTTTGGTAATCCACACTTTCTGTAGTTTCAAATGTATCTTTCAGTCATTGATTCTTCGGTTGGTACTCGCCTGTCCGAATATCTCACAAACATCATCTCAACTAATTCGTTTTGCTGATAAGTCATTGTTACTGAAGTATGAAATGATAATTAAACGCAACAGACTAATTTTGATATAAATTAACGGGAAATCCAAAATGTAATAATCTATAGGGCGTTCCATCAATGGTTCAATCAATTTTTATGCATACTTGTTACAAATAAAATTATTAATACAGGAATCAGGAATTCGATTATGTGGTATGCACTCGAAGATATAGAGATTATGTAAAATGACCTTGCGCATCCGAATCTAAAGAGTGCCAAGCGATCCGGGATTGCAAAAGGCACAAACAAAAATTTTGAATTTTTTTTATTATTTAAAATCGATATTTTACGTTTACATCGTATTTACGAGCTTGTTCTTCAACATTTTGCTATGAATCTTGAACAATCAGAAATCTTATTGTTTCTAGATTGCAATACGCTTAACAACTGTAAAATTGTTGTTTTGCCACATAAAACAAAGTGCGTTCGAAAAGTGTAGCACAAATTTCAGCATCGAGCAATTTTCTAAACTATTAGAGGTCATTTTACATAATATTTATATTCATCGTTTTAAAAACATCTTTTCGGTGGCTTGATTCCTGACTAGTTACGATGTGAGGTTCTGTGACGAAACACCTGATTTTGCATATCGAATCTTTCAAACATTACAGGACGCACATAATTAATGTTGGTTTTTATATTATTTATTTATAATAAATTTTTGCACGAAAATAATTGTGGTAATGTTGGTGGGCATATTACTTCCAATACTATTTTTTTAGGATTATATATATTGTAATGTAATGTACAGGTACTTGCAAAAGCAAGATTTAAATAGCTCGCCAGAACATAAGCGCGCTTGGCCGGTCGCAAGTAAAACGTTGCTACGATATTCAATTCAGAACATAACACTTCCCGCTAGTTTATTCGATGATCATGTTGTAACGTTGTAGTAGACAGACAGATTTAAATAAAACGCAAACGTGAGGATTAATGAATTTATTAGAATGGTAACAAAAATAAATTCGGAATGATATGTAAGTCGAAGCAAATAAAAGCCAAAAGGGGGGCACCTCTCTGCCTAGACGACCCGAGGAAAGAGAGGTTAGAGAACCTAGGGTTAAGTCCGACATAACACAAACAAAAAAGAATCATACCAGTAAGGGTCCATCGGGTTCGAGATTAAATTTTCAATTTGATCGAACGATTTGAAAAATTAGAAGTCCTCGTACACAAATATAAAACCGAAAACACAGGGGTGTCGTTAATCAGGAATAATGTAATACAGCCCATTTTCACACACAATGCGGTTAAAACTGAAGAACGTTATAATGTCAAACCTATTGGTTTACAAGGTGGGTGGACAGTGGCCCTATTTTTCGGGTTTGCACTGCGAATGTTCTTAAGAACTTGGGAAGCATCAGAATGAGAAGTACAAATTTCAGCCATTGTAATTCTACTTATAAAGATACAGTTTCACATACACAAAAATCAAATGGATTCTTATTATTCCCAACTCAAACAAAACACTCCAAAAGATAAAAAAAAGAGTGATTAACGTTTACATTCGTGTACGATCTTATTCTGCAATTATTGCAAGTTATATACACCGCTACTCGGGATCCTTACTACTTACACAAAGACAAAAAAAGCTATCCTAAACACGTGGTCAAACTATACTTACATGCATCATAAATCTGTATATGATTTATTAGACAAAAATAGGAAGCAAAGTAAAAAAAAAAACTTATTACTAATCTTACATTACTAAGAGATCACCCCACAATTTAATAACTTTGTTTAAAAATGGTTTAATATACACCTAGAATTCGTCACAAAAACGTTGTTAGCGTCACTAAAAACGGGAACAACAGCCCGAGCCATTTCAATATGACTACTGAATTTATTGTTTTGACATGTTTTGGACCGAATAATTCCGATTTGTTTATGAATACTGACTATATCAAACAAAAAGTTGTTAAAAACTAAAGAGTTCTAAGTAATATTTTTGAAATTTAACTTGAAATATTCGGGAATATTTTAATATTATATACATTGCGTTCGTAATGAAAAGAATAATAACTGGTTTAAGTTATTTGGTTCATCATTCCGATCCGGAATGTTTCATTTAAAAACGATATTTGTGTAGTGCGGATATGCTCTATCTCGTTGACACCAAATTTAATTACACGGTAAATCTAGATTTGTAGAATTAGGAAACAGAACAGTTACAGCTGACAGTTTCCATTTAAAAAAATCGATTTTTGACGAGTTTTTCAATAAAATTTTACCTTCCTTGTTTGACCACTCTGTATTAATATTTATCAGAATGGCATGAACAATCTGTTAAAGTAATTCTGCCTCTACAAAAGAAGTCACCTCAAATTAAATAATACGAGTTCCCGTATAGGTAAAATTGATACTTCTGTGTTGGCCTGCAAATGTAATTTTACATAAAATCTTGAATAAGTCAGAAACGGCTAGACTTAGGTATAGAACATTATACATCGAAAATGTTCAAAAATTGTCGTAGAATCTAAAACTGCAAGAATATATAGGGTGTTCTATTTAAAATAACAAAGTTGATAGATACTTCCGGTATAACCGAAAGTGCCACAATCTTGAAAATATTTTAGCTGAGTTGGCCCTGTTGACATTAGCATGTGATAAAGTTTTCAGATGTCTAGTTTCCGAGAAATCGATCGCGGTTATTCAACGTGGGACACCCTGTATATATATATATATATATATATATATGCTTAACTTCGGTGATCGGACGAGAACCGGTTATGCCCGTGGTTGTCGTATAATAACGTGAAAAATGCAACCCATAATTTTAAAATCAACAGTTGGGGTATAAAATTTGATGGTTTTAAGTGATCACTATCAATATACAGGCTGTCCCACGGTGACGAGACATTAGACACATTTCACAGACTACTTCGATTTGAATTTTGAAAATTTGGCTTTAGGCGTTTTCGGGCATGTTCTTTTCAACTAAAATAATGGCGTCCACCTAACGCTTCCGGTTGTACCGGAAGTTGACATCATCTTCGTTATTTTAAATGGAACACCCTGTATATTATTGCAATTTTGGACTTTACGTTGATTTTTAGATTAGCTTTCATTAAGGTTTCCTATTTTAAAGTTAACCGTTTTTGAGATATATTATTTTTTCAAAAAACATTTTAAAAACACTTCCTAATTTAAAGAGATGTGTATGTTACAATAATAAAGTTAAAGAGATAAAATTTATAGGGTACACAACTGAAACTCTAAACTTCCCTCCCATGATTTCATAATTACTTAATAACATATAGGGTGGTAGAAATGTAGTGCCGAATTTAATCAAGTTCAAACCATCATATCTTATTTATTTTAATGGAACACCCTGTATATTATTGCACAACTCGATGAATAATTTTGTTCTCTTTCGAATGGTATAATATAAAGTCTCATAATGAGGTTACACCCATCGTGAATGTGTATCAATGGAGATGATTAGTGGTAGCAGTTTATTTATTTTAGACTAGAAAATCTTACTTTAAGTAACTCTAGTACTCTATAAATAATTAGAATGAGCAAGTTTTAATGGTAATAACTATCCAAGTTTTATTCCTTGTTGCAAAGTTGCAATTCTTGCCTCAACTGCTACGCTGCAGCGCTAAGACAAGAGGTCGTATCTAGTTGAAGTAAAGTTTCGAGTTATTTAAAAGATTTCTCAACCTAATTAAAATAGTACTTTTTACCATATTTTAAGCAAATTTTCGGACTACTAGCGACAATTTATTGTCGGCTGTAAATATTTAAACAATTTGAAATCATAAGTGTGACAGTAAAACAGTTATGATAACTTTGATAGATACGACATTTAGACTAAGTAATAGGGGTTCTTTTTAAAAGGTAATATTTCATACCTATTGTTAGAGATACGACTTTTCGTCATAAAATCAACCACTTCAACTTAAACAAAAGAGATCAATTTTATTGATTAGTACAAATTAAATTAATAAAAATAGAAAAACAAACTTTATTCTTATACATACAATTTTTGGTATAAATCTAGGTAAAATTAACATTTATTTAAACAACCTCTAGCTTTATTTTTTAAGTGATTTTATAGAAAACTTCAGTCTAGGCAGGATTCTTCTGCAACGGTTTCGGGCAATTCCTTCCAAAACTTAAGCCTGCTTTTCGGTAAACACATCTCTTGTACATTTTTAATTAAATTATTTTTCTAACGACACTTATTCTTCTTGGGGAAGTTTTGATTTCTGGCGGAGTATTACCTTCTTTTAAAGATTTTGCAGTCAAAATGCATAATTCAACAGGCTCTTCATCAAATTTTGTTTTATAAAACAATTTTTTGGAACCTCTGATAAAATTTACTTCACAAAAGTTTGATAGGTAAGGTTTAGGAATTGTTTTATTTAGTTTGAATCTGGATGAACAGTCCTTAACGTTCAAAAAGTCATTAACATTCATTTCGACACAAGTTGTTTTCCACCATTTGATGTTTGAACACAGATTTTATAGTCCTCAAAATCTAAAACTTTGCCTTTTGTTTTAATGATTTTTCTACTTGATGATGAAAGGAGTCCGCGCTCATAAATGTATGCCCTGTTTGTAGATATTTGAGTTTTATACAGTTAATAGTAGTATCGTTAGAATTAATGAAATAAATTAAATAGCAGTAGAGTGACCAGTTTTTGTTTTGGGACGCACAGTTGTCCATCCAAAGAGTAAGTTCTTTTACATCCCTGTGCATTAATAGAAATTTATTAAAGGTTGAAATTAAGTCTGATTGCGATCTTCCGGCAGTAGCTTCATGCCAAATTATAGCAATTGGCTTTTTATTTTTTGTTTTTTTTTGTCTCATTAAAACAAATAATCCGCGGAACAAATATAATTTCTTTAAACATTTCGCAGCGAGGCAACATTACAACCTAGAAAAGAACATTTTTAGTTTTATAAAAATTTCATATTACCTTTTACCTTTTGTAAATCCACGGAAAAAAACAATTTTGTTTCACCACCTTCAGTGGAAGAGTCTTTTTATATTCCTCACGTGCCATTATGGCTTTAGTGTGATGCTCATTCAAGACGCGCATTGCTCACAATCTGTCTGAATGTTATCTTTTCTATGCTTAGAACTTTTACAATGATTTTCAAATGACTCGCATTTCCAACATTCTTCGTGTCCAAGCACTGCAAAGGAAATATTCATGTTTTGTACTTCTTTCCTGTATAATTCGTAGGAAATTTTTTTTCTGGATATTTTTCTAAGTAGTTCTTATGCATCAGTACTATATTTATGTCGCTGGGTAAATATAATCTTTCTTGTGCATGTTTACGTCGGTAATGGGATGTGGACGAGTTGAAACATTTAATATGGCTTCTCACCCCTTCTCTCTCAAATTTTTTTCTGAAGGATGTCCTTTTTGATGGGATTAGCCACAAGTTCCCATAAAAAACTTTTTACAAACTTTATCATCTTTTAAATAATATTTTCTGGTCTTTTTTCTACGAGAATTTTCTCCAGCACAACTCTTCTTTTTTATAGTGTTTTAGCAGAACTAAATACAAATTGGCGTTGTTCACTTTCCGATAATTTGTTCCAATATTCATAATGAATTTGTATTTGTATCTCCTTGTTAATGTTTTGTAAACATTTTCTCGCACATTTGTCATTGCATGTTTCTCTTAATACAAATTTAGAATTTTTTTCATTTTTTCTGGCTATATATCTTTCTTTCACAGAAGTATCATATCTTTTTCTTAATGTTCCTTTTTAGTATACTGACTTTTTCTGTTCATTTCACTGATGTCTAAAGCTGAATCTATGATATCGTCAAGAATTTGTTTTATCACCTCGTCTGAATAATTATAAGGCCCTTGAATCAAAACATCGGATAAAATATTTATTTTTCTGTCCTAAAAATATTTCTTTATAAAAAACAAGCACATGTATTTAAGTACAAATGATACAAACCCACTACAACACCCGAACACTCTGGTTCATACTGATTTTTGTCACCAGCAGGATATGTAGTAGATTTTTTTGAATATAAAAATTCGTCAAAAATTTATCATTGTTCTTACTGTTTACTTGTTTTAGCTTGGATTCATAATCTGGATCTAATGATAATTCATCATTATTATTAGATTCTCCGAATTTGCGTTTAGTTTTATTAATTTTAAGTGTGTTAGCTAGTTGTTGGTTTAACGCCAAAGTTAACAATTTTTTCGAACGATGCGACATTATTAGGTATATTTTTCGGCAAAACCTTTGCTTCTTACAAAAATCTAAAACACATAATTAAAGCACACTTAATTTTTATAAATGGGTAAGAAATTGGATATTTTACTAAACCTAACCTAAATAAAATCTTACCATTAATTTGAAAATGTTTCTCCAAAATTTTTTTAAATTAATTTTATTTCTTTCTTTGTGATAGATTATCCTTCTTGGTGGAGACGGTTATTAAAAAAACTCGCTTATTTTGATTCAATTTTAGTAACGTTTCGGAAGCTTTTTTTAATTGATGCTGCCTTCATTAGGCTCTGGAGTTGATTAGAAAAACGAATTAACAATTGATATACATAACTTACTACATTACACAAATTATAACTGGTTAAGATAGAAAATAACTTACTTAATTGATGTAAAATAAGGTGGTCATGCTTGAGTCACGAACAAATGTTCATAGTACACTATTATAAAACTTGTAAATATGAATATAAATAAAATAACACTTATAATTACACAAAATAAATAACATGATAAATAAATACTTGTAAATAACACTATGAACTATAACAAACAAAGTATTATTTACAGGTTATTTATTTATCTATGTTATTTATTTTGTGTAATTATAAGTGTTATTTTATTCATATTCATATTTACAAGTTTTATAATAGTGTACTATGAACATTTGTTCGTAACTTCAAGCATGACCACCTTATTTTACATCAATTAAGTAAGTTATTTTCTATCTTTAACCAGTTATAATTGTGTAATGTAGTAAGTTATATATGTCAATTGTTAATTCGTTTCTAATCATCTCAGAGCCTTCTGAAGGAAGCATCAATTAAAAAAAGCTTCGAAACGTTGCTTAAAATTGAATCAAAAAATAAGCGAGTTTTTTTAAATAACCTCTCCACCAAGAAGGATAATCTATCACAAAGAAAGAAATATAATTAATTTAAAATTTTAATTTTTAAATATGTTTAGATCCGTAACATCCGTAGGTTACTGCAGGTTTTGAATTAAAAATATCACGTACTTATTCAGTTGCACAAAAAACAATATTACAATAAAAAACAAACACAACACTTTACCACCGTGTTACGCGTGTTACTACAAACACCTCACACATAACCTCATTTTTGTCTTAATACTAAATCTAAAATTACACGTTAGATTACACGTGATCTGTTAATAGTTTAATTGCTATTATCTTAAGCCTATAAGTCGTATCTAAAATATTTTAGGTAGATACGACAAACTGACCTGGTATAGGTCAGATAGGATCTTTGGACCATGTAACTTTTAAATTTAAATAATTTTTACACCAAAAGAAAAAGTCGTAATTGTCAGATAGAACAATTTGACTTAGCAGAAAACAGATAGGATAGATTGATGTAGTAAACAAATAATATTTAAAACATTCGACAAATATCACTAACTATTTTACGTATTTAGGCTATAGACACGACCTTCTGACTTGGTATATTGATAGGTTTTGGTGAGTAGATGCCAAATATGCAAAAATCTCAAAATCCATATTTTTGTCACTTACGACCTCTTGTCTTAGCACGGCAGTACGAAGCAGTTAGATAAGGGCTTGTTTAGACTTCTGTATGTTTACAAAACAGATTCTTTTTTAAATAAAAATTTTTTTAATAGTAAAA
The DNA here is from genome assembly GCA_030710515.1 of Abscondita cerata. Classification (NCBI taxonomy): domain Eukaryota; kingdom Metazoa; phylum Arthropoda; class Insecta; order Coleoptera; family Lampyridae; genus Abscondita; species Abscondita cerata. The sequence goes on from JALBCR010000412.1 coordinate 70,616, forward strand.
TCTACCTTGATATGAATTATTATGTGGTTATATGTTATTTATTTTATTTGTATAGTAGATCACATTACAAATTTTACTTCTTACGTATTATATACTATTATTTTTGTATCTTGGTATAATACCCACATCTACGGCTATGATTCTCGTTTCGTCAGTACCTGGGCTGATGGCAACGTGTTTACACAGATTAAACTATTGTTCTCAGACCTTAGATGGGTCGATATGCTGCAAGAGCGGCACAATGATCGTATTTTGGTTAGAATTTATTGGTTTTTACTTAACCGTAGAAGTACCGCTTTCACAAGGAAATAAAGAATTATTTCAAGCAATTATGATTTATTACTCCGCGCCAATAGTATACAGACTAATACAAATGTATTACTTAATTCAGATTTAATATCAAATATAATAATATAAAATTATTTTGACGAATTGAAATTGAAAGGCAGTATCAGACGATTGCACCACTTGAAGATTTTCAATTGACCGATTATACCGATAGTCGACAATCGATATACATTTTTAATACCTACTATGTAATAATAATGATAATATAATCTTAGGTAAGACAATATCTGCGTACCTACCATGAAATGTATTCATGTGTATATTGTTTTTAACAGATTTTCTTACTATAACTTACATTAATCATTTTGATGGTTTGTCCTATAAAGTTTGATTTCAAAATTGCGCATTAAATTTTTTTAAAGACATCTCCAGTTTTAAACCACAAAAGGCGTTTCGTTGCTTATGAGGTGCACATAAATTGCAAACGTGAATTGATTACAAATGCATAATGTTGGACGTATCGGGAAGAGTTTAAATCTACACACGATGTGCAAGTTAAATCTCATTAATGTGTATGTTTGAAATTTTATTGGTAAAAAACTTAAGAATGATTTGACTTAGATTAAATATTTTTGTCTTGAAATAATATTTATGGGGCAAACTTGTATTTGTTTCGTCTTGTTAATAATGTGAGTAGAATAACATTTCAAAACTCTTTGCTTTATTAATTTGGAGTTTGTTTTCTTATTTATTCATGAATTTCGTGTAGGTATACGTGTATAATTTTGTTCTACTTTGAGGCCGAAATTCGGAGAAAATGAAGGTTTACAAAGTATCGATTATTGTATTCATGCTACATAATTTTGATTTTGTACATCGAATCAATAACTTTCTATTTATTTACACTTTACATAATTAAAAATTAACACAATTTTAATTAACTTAATTTTTCAGAGGAAATGGACTCCGACGTTCGGTTACAAACGCATACAAGTTAACGCAACACATAAATGTAGATAGGAAAGGAATTCATGGAAATGCAAGCGACGACTTAACCCCATCGCAAATAAAGGGTTTCGATTTTTTGCGAGATCCACGTCTTAACAAGGTATGTATAAAAAACTCTTTGACAATCATACAATATCTGTGTTGGTTTAGGGATTGGCTTTTACATTAGAAGAAAGACAGGCTCTAGGAATACACGGCTTACAACCTCCCCGATATAAAACTATGGAAGAACAGGTAGCTTTGTGTAAAATTTCGGTCGAACGTTATCACGAAGATCTCAACAAATACTTATACCTGACAGAATTAAGTGACCGGAACGAAAAATTATTTTATAGATTATTAAGCGAAAATGTTGAATCTTTACTTCCAATCGTTTACACTCCGACGGTCGGACTTGCTTGTCAAAAGTTTGGTTTAATTTATAGACGACCACGCGGACTTTTTATTACAATCAATGATCGACATCATTGTTATGATGTTCTTAAAAATTGGTTAGTAGATATATATACTCAATTCCTTTTAACATGAATTACATTTTAAGGCCAGAACCAAATGTGAGAGCTATTTGCGTAACAGATGGAGAACGCATTTTGGGTCTTGGCGATCTCGGGGCGAGTGGTATGGGCATACCTGTTGGAAAGTTATCGTTGTACACAGCTCTTGCTGGTATAAAACCACATCAATGTCTTCCCATTTTATTAGATGTCGGTACTAACAATCAAGTTAGTGAGAAAAATTCTGAATTTTCGTATTGTAAAAATGGATGAAGTAAAATATTGCTTTTTAAGGCACTCTTGGAAGATCCTACCTATATAGGTCTACGGCAAAAACGAGTAACCGGTCAAGAATATGAAGACTTCTGTGACGAATTCATGCATGCCGTTGTAGATCGCTACGGCCAAAGTACTTTAATCCAGTTCGAAGATTTTGCTAGCCACAACGCGTTTCGTTTCTTAGAAAAATACAGGGATCAATATTGCGTGTTTAATGATGATATACAAGGTACTGCTAGCGTAATAGTAGCAGGTCTGCTGGCTTGCCGACACATTACAAAGAAGAAAATCGTTGACAATAAGTATTTATTTGTTGGTGCCGGAGGTGCCGCTCTTGGGATAGCTAATTTACTGGTGAGCGCTTTGCAATCAGAAGGATTGTCTATAGCGGAAGCGAGAGAAAGGATTTGGGTTATTGATTACAACGGTTTAATTACAAAATCGCGAGACGATTTGACCGAACACCAAACTATTTTTGCTAAGGATTTTAAAAATTTAAAAGGAGTGAAAGATGTAGTTGAAGCGATCAAACCAACAGCTATAATAGGTAAGATCACATTGGTATTATACATAGTTTTTTGTCTCTTATACGTGAATTAGGTGCATCTGCAACAGCTAGTCTATTTACGCCAGAAGTGTTGCAACTAATGGCCGCTAATAATGAGCGACCAATTATATTTGCACTCAGTAATCCAACGAGTAAAGCTGAATGCACCGCAGAAGAAGCTTATAAAAACACACAAGTAACTTGCGTGTTTTTCGAATGCGATTTATTTTAAACGTTATTTAAAGGGCCGCTGCGTGTTTGCAAGTGGTTCTCCATTTGCACCGGTTGAATATGAAGGAGTTATGTACAAACCCAGTCAAGGAAATAATGCCTACATCTTTCCTGGAATTGCATTGGGAATAATTAGTACATCCATGTACCATATCAAAGACGAAATATTTTTAATTGCCGCGCAAGTTCTCGCAGATCTTGTAACAGAAGACTCGTTTAAAGTGGGAAGTATTTATCCACCAATCAACGAAATTAGATCGGTGTCGCTAGCGATTGCTACAAAAATTTGCGAATACGCGTACTCAAAAGGTAAACGTATATTTTCGCTATTTTCGTTTGATGTAATTAGTATGTGTGTAGGTGTTGCTTCAGTTTATCCAGAGCCTAAAGATAAGCGCAAATACGTCGAATCTACATTGTACAAATTTAATTATAGAAATTCACTTCCTGTCAGTTATGGATGGCCGAAACCAGCAGAAGTTCATATTAAACCACTGGACCCCGCTGAAGTTGTCAGGTACTGAAATTAACAAAATTTTGATGTACAATTTTAATAAATACTAATATTCAAGTTAAATTATTATTTATTTTTGTGTGTGTTTGTTTCTAGAAAATTAAAAAGGCAAGGCTAAGTTCCAACTTATGCTTGCCGTTTAGCAACTAAAATTTTATCAACAAACTCATCTCCACTACATCAGGAATTTTTTACACTTCTTTAATCTATGCATAAGTTTAAATATATGAAGAACAGTATTCTCAGTTCTGGTCAATTTTTAAATATGTAAGTTTTGAGATTAAACGTATTTATAAAAAAATATATATATGTAAGTGTTAATAAATGGTTGTTCTATTGTGAAATTAACGTTTGTCTTATTTAACCTCACCATGTTCATTCTTGCAATGCACAAAATGAATTTTACTATTAATTGTAGTTTCTTAATTATGAGGATAGTTGTTAGATTTTTTAGTACATGTCTTTAGTATTTTTGTTTAAAATTAACTGTAGACCGTTTTTCTCTTTTAAAATGATATCTTTATTTAAACTTAATACTAAAAAATCTTAAAAGGAAAGGGGTAGAGACCAAGCCGTGAAAACTAATTTTCCTCCAAATAAAGTACCTATGCTATTTTTCTTCATACATCGGTAAAAAACATCTAATTTTCAATGTAAATTTTTTAAAAATTTGTATACGTTTAGAACATTGTGTACAGGGTCATTGATAGTCGATGGTAGGTTAAACGTTTATGGAAAACTGGGCATATGAGTAATCTGAAAATTTGGCTACTGCTACAAATAGACACGATCTATCTTTCTAAAATATTTTCATTTTGGCGGGTTTGCCGCTTCTACTCAAAGGTAGTAACAACTTAGTAATTTTTGATGAAACACCCTGTATATATTCAATTTTTAGAATCTTAATTTCTTACTGATAATTTGTTTTGAATAGTTGCCTATACCTTTCTACACCGGTTTTCGAAATAATAATTATTTTCCTTCAAAATACGATCCCACCAAAATTTAAATTTACCTGCTATTTAAACCCATATAAGGCTGAAATTTTAGATTCAGGTTGCAAAAGTCTTGTATTTAACAGCTACTTAAATAAATTTATTTTATCTTATACAAGGCGGTTTAAAATCAATGATTTTGACGTGACATACAAAAAAGGTCAAAATTTTATTTTTTCAAATGTCTTTAAGTGCCTTCAAGTTGATGTATCATAGTGGTATACCTAACTCGTCAACTTTTTGAAATAATCGCCATAATTATTAAAAATCACATTGTCTTCAAATAATTTGCATTAGTTAGCCATGTGATTTGACAGTTGCTCATTATTCACTGTGTAGAAGCGGCAACACCGCCAAAATAAAAATATTTTAGAAAGATAGATCGTGTCTATTTATGGCAGTAGCCAAATTTTCAGATTACTCTTATGCCCCGTTTTCCATAAACGTCTAAACTACCATCGACTATCATATGACCCTGTATAGGTATGAGTTGTTTCTACAATTACGTAGTTGTCAAGTAAACACTTGCTTATGTGTTTGTATGTGTCTAACTTTCTTTTACGCCGGCGGAAAACTAAAAATGAGAAAAATCGAACTTCGCAGCCGACTACTAAGCCGAAAAATGTCAGATCTACTGACTTGAAGAAAATGTATATTTACACAACAAGTAATGAAAGTGACACTTTGCCTGATAAGGAGGCCTATTGTAGAATGCGAGGACGCAGAGGGGAGCGGAGGTAATCATTTTTCTGCAAAGCCTCCGAGTCGAGCAAAGACACTTTCATGACGAACTGACACTATTTTCCGGAATAAGTAAGAAATCAGAAATAGTTATTTACGTTAGATGGTACCAAAAAAATTTCCATAGCCTTCTTGATATAAGTGATACAGGGTAAAATTGAAAATATTAACTTTTTGACTCCTACATCACTGTTATTTTTCTTTAACATTTTAAAAAGATATACAAAGTATTTTATACAATTTTTTACGTAGAATCCAATCGTCTAGTTAGATTATTTTTATCTTACATAGTTTATGAGATATTAAGTAAACTTATCTTTTTTTAAATGGGACACCCGATATATTATTTCAGAATGTGATTTGTTTTAATTTTAGCTACTCAACAAAATATATCATACTTGATATTTATTTTAAACATCAAGACTAACATTGATTCGTAAAAGTAAAAGTTGAGAAATAGGTGTTATACTAATTTTTGTCTAAACATATTAATTTAAAGACACAAAAGAACTAAAGTATGAGCTAATGAATGTCCAGTCACCTTGTAATATTATAATTTAGCAGAAGTATTTTTATATGATCTTAATATTAACATTGAGAACTAATTTTCTCTAGACCTACTAGATTGAGTAAACGAATTACAAAAATTGAATTACAAGTTCATTGTGTAGTCGATTTATTTAAATTCAAACTTGCCGGTAAGATTGGCCGCGCTTTTGAAACGAAGCTCATCTTAGAGCAAAGCAGGGTAGTTAGTTCCGCTCTGGGGGAAAAAGAAAGGAACCATGATTATTGACGAGAGAAGGCGGTGGTCGGAAGGAGGTTTTTGAGGAATGGTGTTTGAATCTTTGAATGTTTGGTGTTAACAATGTAAATACACAGAGCAGTTCAAAACTGACGTTTTTATATAAAATTATCCCGGTCATCCTTACAATTGTTACAATTAAATATCAAGTATGCTATACTTTTGAGTAGCTAACATTAAAACAAATCACATTCTGAAATAATATACCGAATGTCACAACACAAGTTTACTTAATATCTCATAAACGATGTAAAAAAAATAATCGAATTAATAGACGACTGGATTCTACGTAAAAAAATATATAAAACCCATTTTGTACCTTTTCAATATATTAAAATATAACAGAGATACAGGAGATAGTAGAACAGTTGAAATTTTCAGTTTCACCCTGTATCTCTTAAACCAAGAAGGCTATGGAAATTTTGTTGTGCCATCTTTCCATTCTCAAAAGTTTGCGAAAACTGCAACCTTCTATTTTGACTAACAACGCAGATACCCTGCAATTACAACGAAATTGGGACACACTGTACATTATCGTGTCAAAGTATGGAGTAAAGTAAATTTTTTAATATCAATTTATCGGATTTTATACTACTCTACCGCATAGTAGCCGTACTTTACCGCATTGTGTGTTTCAACACAAGTATGAACAACTGAAAAATGTGCTTTAGAGTTCAGGAGGCCAAAAAAGAAATATAGTTGCCTGTAGTGGACAAAATAATCTAGGTTGCTAAGGCACGTGTAAACAATTTTCAAATAGGTAAATCACAAAAAGAAACATAGTTGTCTGAAGTGGACAAAATGGCGTAGTATGCCAGCTATAAACAAACAATTCTTATTAACCGGTATTTTGTGTGAAAACGAGATTATTTTACATAAACTTTGAGAAAAAATATGTCGAACGAACAACTGGAAGATGAATTCAATGATATTAAAGCAGAAACAATAGCGCACTTCAGTTAAAAATTTAAAAAGGACAAAAGAGTCTACCCTAATGCTCTCTTTTTTCTACCAGTAAGGAAACATGCTTTTAGAAACATTGAAAATATCCTAAATTTAGTACAAGAAATCCCTGCAGTTTGCTGCGGTGTTACCAATTACAAACTGTTAATTGCTGGTTGATGTTTAGTTGGATCGTTTTATTCGTGTTATTTATTCATTATTGTTGCTCTTCTCGTTATTTATCCCTTTCCTAAAACAGTCTTTTTAATCATTGTGTTGGAAATTTTTACTTAATACCGATACGTATGTTGCCTGCCTTGATGAAAAGACAATTTTTAACTGAAGTGCGCTATTGTATTACTATGTCAGGAGATCCGGTGATACCTAGTAGCGTCCCAAAAATTTTAAGCTTTAATGACATATCCGAATAGCGTCCGGACCCATGTTCGAGTAGCGTCCGACCTGTTATTCGTATTAAGATTACAGTTTCTTTCTTTAAAAATATACACTCAAAATAACAATTTCAAAAACAATTTTTTTTACGTAAATTTGTTAAAATTGTTTAATTTGTTTTTATGTGGTCGGGGGTGAACGGTGTTGGTTGGTAGGTTACAGTTATTGCAATACCTTTCTTTAAAAAAATTACATTCATGACACTTGTGGATGTCACTTAAGTAACAACTTTCGTGCCGCCGGTGTCAGAAAAAAATCATTTGTATATAGTGACCGGCAAAGAGTTCGCATCAAATGGGAAAAATTTTTGTAATTGAGATATCCGATAATTTCTTTTAGCAAATGAATTCAGCATATCGAGTGACAAAAAACACTTTGACAAATGTCACGTGACCACTGTCATGGCGGCAAATTTAAAAAATATTTCTTAAATATGTAAAAAGTGAGGTTAGATAACAAGATATTGAAAAATGCCTAGAGAAAAGTTGTTCAAAATTAGATTTGGCGTCTATGTGCAAATTTTCAAATGGACATCATTGTCGCACGTTACTCTACAAGCAGTAAATTTATGTCGTGAAAATTATATTACGGTTTTAGGTTTTCCTCCTCATACGAGTCACCGTATGCAACCACTCGATGTAGCTTTTTATGGATCTTTTAAAACCGCTTATAGTCGGATATGTAACGACTATCTAGCGCAACATCCAGGACAAGTTATCACAATCAAAGATGTGGCAGGATTATTTAATGTGGCTTACGACAAGGTTGCTACAATAAAAAACGCTGTACAAGGTTTCAGAGCAACTGGCGTAGTTCCACTGAATTCACAAATATTTAATGATTCTGATTTCGAGCCGTCAATGACCACGGAAAAGCCACTTGAACCTTCAAAGAATGTGGACAATGAAATATTAGGATCATTGCATACGTGTAAAGATCTTCCTATGAGTATGGATGCTGCAGCGTCAGCATCCTCTCATGAGATGAATGCTCTTTCAGCAGTTGTTGCAATAGCAGGACCCTCCAATTTGGAACCATGTGTTTATGAGGCAGTAGCGGGACCGTCCAAAACAAAACCATGTGTTTCTCTACCCCTTACCTATTGCTCCTTACAAAGAAAGCAAGCAGAGGAAAAACTACCATCACTGCTTATCACCGGCACCCCAATTAAAAATGCACTACAAGAAAAAGAAATTGACAAAAGAATTAAAGAGGAGACCAAAGAAAAAATCGAAAGAAGAGAGAACAGAAGCAAAAAAAAAAGTCTGAAAGAGATAAAGAAAATAAAGTTGATTGAAAAACAGAAACATGTGAGAAAATTAAAGTTGATAAAGAATCTTCAGATTCATCTATATCAGTCAATTATATAGAAGAAGATGAAGATAGTTTCTATTTGGAAGAAAAGGAGGACATTTGTTTAATTTGTAATGACACGGGTAAAAATGAAATTTGATATGCTTGTTCCCTCTGCCGTAAGTGGGTTCATGCAGCCTGTTCGGGCTTACATCAGCAGAGGCAAAACACAAGACATATATTTGTGATTTTTGTCAAACTTAGTAATATATTTTTCTACAAATATTATTTTTCTTTTATTTGTTATTTATCGTCATCTTACCCTCCTACTAAAGTAGAACTTGACATCAAGTTATAAAGTTGAAAAAAAAAACATTCACATTAATAATATTGACATCACAAAAATATTATTTGAAATAGAACTGATCCTGAATGTTCTAAACTATGAATCAAAGTGTTAGATCAAAATACCAAGAAGAAAAAAAATAAATAAGCTTACTATCGTCATCTTACCCTCCCTTCCCTACTACGAATGAATTATAATGTTAATGCCAAGTACCTACACGTTAATTAATCCAATAACCACAAGAATATACGTACGCTTACAATGTATGTATATACATGTGATTTAGATAATGTGCATTACTTAATTGCATTTATTTCGAATATACGAACATATACTAACATGTTAGAAAAAAATCTGTCATTGCATTTTCAATTTGCGCTTTGTTGGTATGTTCTAATAAGTGCATTTAGTAGTTTTTTCCATTTCGATTTGGAATTCCTCATTTCTTATAGCCGATTGTACACACAAAAAACAAGCTTATCACGCAAAACATAACATCTATCAGCATACTGAAAGTACTTGGTACACACTTTTGATAGAAAAAGTGAAAAAAACTGATATGTTATAGAAACTTTTAAATAACAGTTTTCTAAAATTTTACGTAAGTTGTTATTGACTTAACTTAAGCTTTTCGAAAAGAAGAAGTTAAAAGAACACTTATTTAAGTATAACTAACAGTTGAACAAAGCATTACCTTTATTAAGACGTGGTTAAGTTCTCAGTCGGGTTCTCTTACGCGCTTCTTCAAGACCAAGTCGTGCTAAAGAGAAAATGAAATTGCATTTTAAAGGAAATACTTTAAATAAAAGTTACAGGAAATAAAATTTCCAACAACTTTTCTCTCAACTTTATTTGAGTAATTATTATTTTAAAGATATTGTAAAAAGTGACGTAAAATCAACGCAACTCCTAGAGTTAACGTTCTTTATTTAGACTCTGGGATTATTACAAAAAAAAAGAAAATAGTTTAGATGCTCAAACCCTTAAAAACGTAATCTACTTATATCTTACGAACTAAAGCTACTTCACTCCAAATTCGCACAGAGGAAGATGCTGTCCAAAATTGTACCACGGCACTCGTTCATATATTTTAACAAAATAAGAGGTACTCGGGCTCACGAACTAGATTGTATCATTTATTAATGTAACGCGCTCTAGCGGAAGCGGTGTATTATTGGTCGCAGTCTGCTTGGAGTGTGTGTGACTGCGTTTTAGATGGTATGTGTGTTAGGAGTTTGTTACAATCTCCCCCTTCTGGCCTGAAAGACGTCCCGGCTTCTGTTCAGAAATCTTCTTCCTTGCTCGTACTTGTTTTCGAAGTGGTTGGCAGGTTGTGGAAGGTCGCTTGTCGCTTCATGGAATCATGTCAAGGTCGAGGTATTGTAAGTTTCTATGGCTGTGCATGTTTGTCAAGCATCCCCAGTTCGTATGTTGTAAGAATTGTAGAATGCAGTATTGCTCATCATTTCTTATGGAGAACTTTGCGGTAATTCCGCTAGTGCTAATAGAGTTTGAGTTTAACCGTAACGAGATCTCCTGGTTGGTATTGGTCTTCCTCCTTTTTCAATTTGTCTGCTTGTACCTTGTTGCGCTACTGTGTCTGCTGCTTGGCATGCTGGTAATTTTTAAGCAGAAATAACATGATTTTGGACTTTTGTTTGATGTCTAAAAAGGTGAACCACGTGCTGCATGAGGCTGCTAACAGTTTCATGTCGTTGATTATTTGTCTTGGTGTTCCATATCTGTAAAAGATTTCTGCTGGGAGGATTTCGTCGCAGATTTGTTTTTGTATGGGGTTACTGATAGAGATCCGAATAGTCTATTGCTAGTACCACGAACTTCTGTGTTGGGTGCGTACCTTCGAAGTGGTCTATCACCTTTTTTATTTTGGCATGTAACTCGGAATATAAGTGGTAGTCGGTGTCGCCACCTCATATTACAGTTGCTATGTAGTCAGATTAATCAAAATAAATACTTTGTAGAAATCTGTAGTTTGTAAGTGAACTATGCAAGCACCCATTTTACACTCGTTTTTACATTATCTTGCCGAAACCATTGGAATTTCTTCCTATTTTCTACGTATTATTGTATAAAGACACAGAAATTCCCTGAAGAATATTTAAAAACAGTTATGAGAATAATAAAGATAAGATAGTGAAACCGCAGTTTGCATCTACAGTAGGTAAAACGTATCCATATATTTTTAATTATTTTTATCGCCAACCGTCAGTAAAGTCGTCAATTATCATATTGATTTCCGGAAGTAAACAAACAGTTTACCTTATCCTATACCAATAATGTACTTTATCTGCCTCGCAGAGTCTGGTAAAGTGACATATGCGTCAGGTAAAGTGACATATGCGTCAGGTAAAGTATTTTGACTTTGACATTATTCGAAAATTATTATCTGTCAGTGTCACGCTTCTCCCTATTACGGCTCGATAATAGTTTTCTTGTAATTTATTCATAACAAATTATGGAAGATATTCAGTTTACTTCGTCTCAATAAAATGCAATTAAATGTACCTCAGTTCTCTTATATTCCGAATTTAAACAGTTGGCGATAAAATTTTGTATGCACCACGTCAGTAAGTGTCTTTATCGGACTCGCCTGTTATTCGCCTCGCTCGCTTCTCTCGCTCGTCTCATAATTTCAGACTCGTCCGATAAAGAATCACTTTACTGCCTTGGTACATAAATAACTTATTTTTATAAGTACTGTCGAACAGAAGCTTTGAAAACCTGAGTTATTGTAAAAACAAAAACCTCTTCCTAGTTGGGACCGTGTCAAAATGGTTGGTATAACCGCGCAGTTTATTGTTTATAAAGTCTAGGAAATAGGTATTTTAAGTTTTAAAATGGGTTTTAATTACTTGCATAGTGTTGAATAATTATTGTTTTCTGCGTTTTAACTATATTACGAAATATCTCAACTCCCATGATATTGATTAACAAAAAAAAGAATGATTTACCTTAAAAGAATTATTAACTTATCCTTTATCAAATGCTTTATATAAATAATTTTCTTAGTTAAAATGATTAAGTTTATTTTGCAACTTTTGAATCCTTAAAATCAACCCCTATTTTACAGCTTAAATTACTCTAAAAATTGAAATAATTTGTTATAGGGTTTTAATTTAAGAATGTTATTGCTTAAAATATTATTAATTTCACTTTTAAACAGTTAAAAACCACCATTACATTGCTTATCAACTACTTTAATAGATAGACATAGAAAAATACATAAAAAAATTTACACAAAAATATAATGATTACGATGTTACACCGGCAGTTTTGATGCATTTTATTGACTAAAATAGGCTATTATTCACTTGTGACTGAAATGTTTAAAAGGCAAATATTTCTGTGTTTATGTAAATAACCTTGATAACCTTTTGTTTTTTTGCAAAAGTAACTTCAATCGAGTAGCAAAAACTGCTGGTGTAAGATAAAACGTCGTATATCACACGCGAGAGAAATGCCATTATAAAGCTCGTAAGAATTATTGTATTTTATTATAATGATGCATTTCTCTCACTTATAATATAATGTACTATTTTATAAATAAATACATTAAAATTTTTTTAAAGTTTTCAATGAAAAATTCATCACATGGTCTACTTCAACCTTATCTTCTTCTACAGTTGGAGCATTGTTTTCCTGTTGCCACTTATAAGACAGCGTATCCTTTTTTGCAACTACAAAAATTCATCTTCAAAAGTTCTTCTGGTAGAAATGTAGATCGTTATGCTCCGATATGGCTTTTCGGATTTAAAAAAAAATGGGTTAGTTTTTAATCAGAATTACTTCATTTAGATGATACAATGTTCACCAATGGTTTTTTTAAGGGCAAACCGCCATTAGCCTTAGGTCGTTGATTGAAATATTTCAATCAACGCTTAGGTATACGTAAAAGTATACATAGAAAAATTTGGACAATGACTAAAAACCAATAGGGCAAACTCAACTAAAATATTTTTATTGTTCTGACACTTCCGATTGTACCGGAAGTCGACATACAATAAAAAATGTAATATTAAGTGTTTCATATATGCTGTTACATTTTGACATTTTCAAAGAGCAATAACTTTTTAAAGACAAATGGAACACCCCGTATTTTTACTCTCTGTGGTGCAGGTTGAAATTCTATTTCAAAGCATATAAGCATTGTTAGAATTACGGCTACTACTTTTGTAGATATTTGCATAAAACTGTGTTAATTTAACATAACCCAATAAATTTTCAAATCATTGTTGTGATTCCAATATTTCGGCACGTTAACAGTTAACATAATGATAATGGTATCTGAATATTAAGCTTAACAAATCAAGCCTCTGTGATATTATAATGTCACAATATTCTAATTTTCGCTTTGGATTTTTCAATCCTAGGGCTACTTTTTAAGATGTTAAATAAGGCGACAAAATTTGATCTTTATTGGCTCATTATCCGACGATTATTATGAAATAATAAAGGTTTTTTAAACAAATGTTGTACATAATTATATTGGAAACAACATTATAAAAAATATGTATAATAGTAGATTATATCATTAAGAGTAGAAGTAGGTCTTTTGGTAGTGAGCCCAGAGGATTGACTGACAAGACGCCAGTCGAAGCCGGCAACTGGGCGAAGCACAAAAAGACCTTCTACTCTGAGTAATATATACTATTTTATCTTTAAGCGGGACAATAATGAGTTGAATATTTGTAACTACGGCGCTTTTGCTTTGTTACATGCGTTGCGTTTCGTTTTGACAATGACAGTTGGGAAATGGAAATGTCATTAGCGGCTCTTCTATAACACCATAGGGGTAGCCGTTAAGTAATATTGGTTAATAATTTAGTTATTTCGCTTTTTTTTGAGTCATTTTTATTAGATAATTTAATTATTAAATAATAAATGTAAATACTGATAAACAATTCGTGATTTTAAATTCTATAAATGCTTTCAATAATCTATGTTTTGACTTGGTTGAGCCGACCATGGATATTTCAACTCCTAGGATTTGAAGTATCTCAACTACGACTAGAAAAAAAACAGTCATTTCAACGGTTTCTATAGAAATACAAAAAGTTAACATTTTCGACCGCTTGAAGATTAAAGTATTTTAAAATCTGAAATGCCATTCTATAAGTGTTAGAAGGTATACAAATACCATTTACAATTACAATACATTCCAGATGCAGACCATGGACAAAAAGTGTCATTTAAGGGACGAGAAAGTTGTTTACGGCCGAGCGATCAGCAGAGAAATACTTGTGAAAACCTTCAAATAGGTTTTGTTTGTGGTAAATGCAACGGTTTATTTTATACTGCAAAAGTTTAATGAATTAAAAAAACTATAAAATTAGTTCTATAAGCAGCCTACTATGAAATGAATTTAATAAACTGTTTTTTCAATTGCATTATAAGTTTAATGAATGTGAAAAATTTTTGTCACTAAATACAGTGAACTTTATAGAGTGCTAAAATAGTTCAACTCATGCCTATTGAATAATAAAATTATTATACTTCGCAAATAAAAAAAAATAAGTGGTATTTGCGATAAAAGTATGTTTATAAATAAAAACAAGCGTTTTGCGCAGAACTCCGCATCGTTCCGATACTAACAAACGTTTTAAAACTGTGCGGCGATATAAAACATTTTGTACGAAAAATAAAATAAACGTCTAACAGCTTCGCAACTCTTAACTCAATAATTGAAAAAAAACTGCCTCGTTGCAGGAAAAGGAATCAATGTTTAAGAAAAATGAAATAGTGTACCGCGAAGCAATTTTAAAATCGAATTATAAATTTCAGTAACGGCTAACAATTGTTAAATGTATCTAACTGCTAAGCTATTGATACAAACGCTACCTGCTAACTACTACCATTCCAAAAGTCGGGTCAAAACGCGGTACCGCGCGCGCACGAAGACGAGTAGAAAATGAAAGAAAAAATGAAAATTGCGTTTTAGAAAAATAAGTCAAACAAAGCATAACTTTTTTGTATAATTAATATTGGTGGAGAATTAGGTTTACTAAGTTAAAGATTGTATATAGTTATTGTTTCAAAATTGTTGGTGAAGGCTTCATACAACAGTTTAAAATATTATTTCATTCTTATATGTTGCTTCGAAGCAAACAGAATAAAGATTCTTTTATATTTATATTTAAAACACTTATAATTAATATAAATAATTGACGACGTTTTGGAAATGCTTTTTCAAGTCTAAAATTAAAACAAAAATATAAATAGGTAAGCGACAGACAATTTTTCCTACGCACCTGTTTGTTGATAATATTTTTTTATTTTTTTTTTTTTTTTTTTTTTTTTTTTTTTTTTACATGATGATAAAAATATACAATTATTTATATAAAAGAGTTTCATTGGATGTGGAAGGAGTCACACTCATTTTTGCTATGTAACAATTAAAAGCAAATTTCAACAAACTTATGGAAAGATGCTATTTAATGAATGACAGAAGTACCAACTTAAATATGATTACATTATTAGTTTTATTTTATTTAATCTAAAAAATGTTATTCCTTTAATTTAAATTGAGTAAAAAGTGTTTAATTTTAAATTATAAAGTTTTGTTTTGTGAATGTAATAATTTTTAAAAATTAAAAATTGAAAATATAATTTTGTTATGAAATGTTAACAAATAAGGTTGTGGTAAATTATGTTTAGTTTATCTATGTCTGTTTTGTAATTAATAGTTTTTTGTTGATTTTGTGTATCATTTCTAGTAAAGCTCTTTTATGACAGTTTTTTTCTTTTTCTAAAATAGTTGGTTTTTAAAATTAAAGTTGTGAAAGTTATTAACAGTATGGTCGGATAAGGCTGTATTATGTTTTAATGGAAATTTTATTTTTGTTTTAATTGAATTTTATGTTGATTTATTCATTGATATAAATCTTGTTTAGTTTGACCAATGTAAGATTTCTCGCAAGTTAGACAATCTATTTTGTAAACAAGTTCAGTTTGTTGTAATGTTACAGTTTTATTTTTTAAATTATTAAAAAGTTTTTGTTAATAGTGTTATGATTTATGTATGCAGTAGGTTCAATTTCTAGTTTTTTTTAGATAATATGATAGGAAGTTGTAACATAATGTTTCTGTATAGTTTATGGTGTTTTTATGATTAATATGTCATTTCCAAGATGGTTTGGTTGTAATGGAACAAAATCATCATATTCAATTTTATTTTTGTTAAAAATTGAATTTAGTCTGTTATTTATATGTTTTTTTATAAAGTTTAACTACCGAATAATTATTTTTGTTCAAAATTGTTTCAATTAATTTTAAGTTGGATTTATCGTATTTTGTTCTGATAAATTAATTGCTCTATCTACAAGTGAATTAATAACGCTTTTTATTTTATATTTATTAGATGTAAAAGAATTAAATTTTAGGAAACGTTCAGTTTTTACGTTTCTTCTATACCAATTAATTTCTAATTTTTGATTTTTATTTATTTGTACAGTTCTAGAAAATTAATTGTTCTGTTTTTGTTTTCGATTTCAATAGTAAGTTTAAGTCTTGGGTGGTAATTGTTAAATTTATTATGGATATTTTCTATTTGGATTTTATGAGCAATAATATTATGTCATCAACGTATTTTTTATATCTAACTATATACATAAAATCGAGTTTTGTTTTTCTGTTTGTTTGTTTGTTTGTTCGCCTTCTCCTCCAAAACTACTCAACCGATTTTGATGGTTGGCGGCTCATTTTTTCAGGAGGTCAAGGCGCTGAACTTAGGCTATTTATATGTTGATCTGACCTTTGACCTCTGAGCTGGTGAGGTCAATCTTCGAAAATTGAAGGAAATAGACACATTCCAACGCTCTTATCTCATTCCGACCTATTCTAGGCCCATTCTCTGGTCCGAATGGGCCGACTCTACTAGTAGTACAATATTTTTAATTTTGTTTAAATATCTACTTTAATTTTTTATAAAACTAAGTCAGAAATCGTGTTTAATAGTTTGTTGAAAATTGCTTTTAATTGTTAAATAGCAAAAATGAGTGTATTTAAGATGAGGTGTGACTCCTTCTACCTCCAATCAAACTCCCTTTATATAAATAATTTTATATTTTCATCATCATGTAAATATTATCAACAAAACAGGTGCGTAGGAAAAATTGTCTGCGCTTACCTATTTATATTTTTGTTTTAATTTTAGGCTTGAAAAAGCAAACATAAGCATTTGCGAAACGTCGCCAATTGATTATATTAATTATAAGTGTTTTAAACATAAATATAGAAGAATTTTTATTTTAGTTGCTTCGAAGCAACATAAGAATGAAATATTAATATTTTGAACTGTTGTATAAAGCCTTCACCAACCAATTTTAAAAGTTTGTGGAGATATTGTTTAAACAATTAGTGTCACGTGATAGTCATATCTTAGTAATTAATTATCGGATCAAAAATAGTTTAAACAAAACATACGTTGTGTATAATTAAATTATAAACAACTTTTATTCGGACAAAAAGGTGTAAAATGAAAATTTTTGTAAATATTCCAAAATTTCGAAAATCTAGTAGTTTAACGGCCTTTTTGGCTAGATAGATTATGCTCAAAATGTAATTAGATCTGCGATATTATAAATAACACCCATATCCAAAATTTTATAAACATCTGACTGGCAGTTTCCTTGATATCTTGTTTACATACGGACGGACGGCCGGGAGGCCGACGGGACGTCGGACAGACATTTTTTTTGCTTTATTATAACGTACTAACTTAACTCAAATTCGTCGGAAAAAGGGAAAAGGGGTGTTACAATTTTCCGTTGGGAAACCGTCGCATAACTCCTTATCTTATTTATGTGGAGTAAAAAAGCTAGTGTCAATTTTCTTCGTTTAATTCGATTGTTTGTTTGATGAAAATGACATACTGCAAGAATGAAATTTTCCCTGTAAATAAAGATGTCTTGGTCTACATTCTACATTATAATTTCATTTTTGCTACCTGCCGAAAATTTTATTATATCTCTAGTATTATAAAAAAAGACTAAATATCAAGGTTCCACAACAACAGCTCCAAAAATTGACAAAAAGATCCGCTAACGCTATAAAAAAAACCTTTCCCATAGAAGCCCACATGGTCACAATAATAATAAACTAGTCAGAACGTATAGAAAATGTGGAATTTTCTCAAGTGAAAAAAAAAATTTGAGGTAGTAGTATAGTTTCTTAACGCGAAACTTTTTGATAGGGGGTTATGACTGTAGGTACTTCATCCCTGAGGATCTGTGCTGTGGCATTTCTAGTAATGCTGAACGTCTATTCTACAAAAAATTGTCTAAAATTGTAAACATTTTTTTTTTAAATTTGAATAAAATTGTACTCTTAATTTATTTTTTTAAATATAATTAATATTTGGCCCACTAAACCCGAAATTGTAATAAATAATCAAACAATATATTTAATACAACAAATTGTATTATATTGGTGAACATGTTTATAAACAAGCGTTTTGCGCAGAACTCCACATCCTTCTGATACTAAAAAACGGGTAGAAGAATATCGAAAGTGAGCGGCAATATCAAACATATTGCTCAATAAACAAAATAAACCTCCAATAGCGTTGGAACTGAATAATTTTGATAGGAAAAGTAAAGAAAACCGATATGATAAATTTTAGTAACAATCAAAAATAATTGCTACGTAGTATCTTGAATATAATAGAAGTTTATTGTTTGACTATTTGTTTAAACTGAATGATCTCAACTGCAAGCATAGCATGTCATTTAATAGTTCTTGATTGTTTTTTATTGTGTTTGGTGCATCGATGCGAGGCCATGAGCACCTTATTTAGAAAATAAATATACACCGTGTCCTACGTAAGGTGGCCATTATTCCTTTATTGAGATTAAATCAATTTGATTTTTTGCAAATTTACATAAAAAAATACTCTTTCAAATAAAAATAATATGGTCATTGTAAAACTTCAGGGTTATACCGGAAGTGGACAATCACATCCTCATTTTAAGCGTAACACCCTATATATTATTTAAATTCTATGTTTAGCATAATATTCTGTAAACGATGATACCATATTTGCCTATTCCAAGTCTAACTGTTTTTGCGTTATTCAACTTTTTCTAAATTTTTAGTCGCCTGTAGACAATTTCTTAAAGTCACCTAGCTCAAGTACTATTTTAATCAGATACTTGAACTTTTAGGATGAGGTATTAAAATAGTTGTATTTTTAATAGACATGCACATTTAAATCGTTTGTTGTACAGACAGAGTGTTTCAGAATTATTTTTAAAAATGATATATTTTAAACTTGAAAAACTTATTTATTTTAAATAGAACACCCTGTATATTTTTATGTTATTTTCTTGTCTTATCAGTTTAAAGCAAATTGAAATTAAAGTATTAAACGTTTGCATGATATTATTTAAAAATAAAATTTATTGGCATTTGTACATTATCGAATTAGTATGTCATTTGAGATCACCCTGTAGAATATTGATAAAGTTTTGAGAAAGAAATCGATACAACACCTTTAATTTATCTTCATCACATAATCGTTTTTTCCCTTTCTCTAAGTATTTCAAATTGATTTATTTCTAAGACATATGTTAAGAGTCGATTTTCTTGTAAAAGCTAAGATAATTAATGAAAGTTGCCATTTATGTATAGAAACTTACCTTAAATTAAATCCAAAAATGTAATAATACAGGGTGTCTCTAAAAGGTCTGTACAAAATCCTACCACATATTCCTGAGGTCGAAATAAGCCGATTTAAGCAAACTTACCTTATTCCAAAATTGCTTTGTTTCCTAGATACAGGTGGTAAAGTTTAAAAATAAAAATTGTTTATTTTAAATGTATGAACATTTTCAAAGAATTACTTCAAAAATTTATGTCTGGAGGTTTTTGGGATGCGAAATGTATGGGTAAGTGTTACAAAAAAATAATTTATTACCTACAATTTATTTATTACAATTTAATTTATTACAATTTTATTTACAAAATGAACTAGGTAAGATTTTAAGAAAAGATTTTTGAAAATTCAATGGTGAACAATTTATCTAATAAAAATACTACATAAATTTAATTATCATAAACTTTTAGTAACTGTTCAAAATGACCTCCGTCAACATAAGTACAGAGATTAATACGACGTAAAAAGTTCAAATTTACTCTTCTTAGCATTTCCGCGTCATTCTTTAATACGTCGACTGCATCCTGAATTCTTCTCCACAGTTCCTCTTCAATATAAATAGGCCTTGAATAAACCATGGTTTTTACAGATCCCCATAAAAAATAATCCATTGAGTCATATCCGGTGAACGTGGTGGCCATTTTAAAGGAGCGTCATTTCCTCTACCAATCCATCTATTTGGATATGCTTGATGCAAATAATTGCGAACATTTAATGTAAAATGTGGTGGAGCACCGTCGTGCATAAACCACATAACTTGTCGAAGTTGTAGTGGTAAATCGTCTAATAAATCTGGCAGCGTATTTTGTAAATGTTCTAGGTAATCCACACCATTTAGTCGTGGCGGTAAAATAACAGGGCCGATAATAAAATTGTCAATGATTCCTGCCCACACATTGATTCGAAACTCATGTTGATGATGAGTTACTTTTATGGCATGTGGATTTTCTTCAGCATAAAAATGTTCATTATGTAAATTGGTTACACCACTTCTTGTAAAACATGCTTCGTCTGTAAATAAAATTTGTTTAGCAAAATTCACATTCTGATGTCGGTGTTCGGTAATGAAGCGACAAAAACCCAATCGTTGATCGAGATCCGCAGGTAAAAGGTCTTGTACCTTTTGGATATGGTATGGATGAAGCAGTTGTTCTTTCAGTGTCCTATGAACTACATCCTTGGATACTCCTACCTCTAAACCTATGCGTCTGGTGCTTAATTTTGGATTCTCAGCAATTCTTTCCAAAATTTCTTCTTCAACTTCAGGAGTCATAATCGTACGTTGCCGTCCATAATTAGCAGTTACAGGAATAAATCTACCGGTTTCGCGAAGGCGTCTCTCAATCGCAGCAAATGTTTGATGGTTTGGTATGCGCCGATTTGGAAATTTCTCTCTGTATACCCTAACACTTTGCGGCCATTTCCTGAACAATACCCAAAACTAACAGCATATCCGTCATTTCTGCAGAGGTAAACATTTCAGCCATTTTGACAGACAACTGAAATAAATTCAAACAATTTAAAGTTATTAATGCCTAGCAACTCTCAAACACTTCACACAAATTCCACAAAATATAAACGATTTTTATTTTTAAACTTTACCACCCTGTATCTAGGAAACAAAGCAATTTTGGAATAAGGTAAGTTTGCTTAAATCGGCTTATTTCGACCTCAGGAATATGTGGTAGGATTTTGTACAGACCTTTTAGAGACACCCTGTATATAAGGTGTTCCATTTAAAATAATCAAGTAAAGTGTCATATGACTTATTTGGGAACACCCTTTGTTTTTTTTAATATTTTTATTTATTTATGTAATATGATTATAAAATTTTTTATTTACCCCTTTTTTCTATCTTTAGTTACAACGGCGTTATTAAAGAATCTCGGAGTTGTAAACCACCCTGTATTGAAATACTTTTGAGAATACTATTATAAAAAACAAAATTGGATCAGTTACATAATTGAGGAAGAATGTGGAGTAACGCACTAAATATTGGCTATACGGATTATACTCAAAATTTGCTATTATAAAAAACTCAAAATTTAAAGTTTGACCTAGGATTTACATAGGTATGTGACTATCCATTTTCCACCTGTTTTTTGTCAAGGGTCAAATATAAGTGTCCCATATTTTTGTACAGTAAAAGTGTTCAGATTACCTTCTATAATTTAAAGTTATTGACTACAGACTGTAACAGGAACTTGACACACTGCATTCTAATCTATTATTATTTGTTGCACTTATTTAACTTTTACTTTCAAAACATTAAACATAAAAATAGCTAATTTTAATTCTTTTATTTACTACTAAAAACGTAAGAATATTATTACATCAACAGTATTGTAAGATAATAAAAAAAAAAATCAGTCGATAATCATTGTTTCTAATTAAAGCATAAAATATGTATACCAAGCATTAATTCAAATTATACAGATTTCATAAAATTTTGATTACGGTGTAATGCAATAAATGCTGTAGAATAATTAATAACACTAATTGAATAAAATTATATAAAAGAATAATTAGTTTCATCAAGGTTATTAAAGAAACTTTCGTTTCCTTTATAGTAGAAATTCATAACAAAATTATTCAGTGTTTTGTTAGTCTTCGGATTGAACTTGTACTCGGGTATGTTCAATATTGCAATATAAAATAATAATCGGAAGTTAAAAAATCGATTTCAAATGGGAATTACGGCAAGTGTTGCAAGTTGTTGTTACGGAAATTCAAATGTAATTGATCCCAAGACGGATGTAAACGAAATCGATAAGTAAGTAATTAAACAATTAATATAATCATTGCATTAGAAATGTTATATTCATAGGTACACATCTTGAATACATTTTTAATTACTGCAAATGAGGAAATTGGATCAATGTTTTATTTATGATGTGTGTGTGTGAGTAGGTATGTGTGTGCGCGTATCCATTATCAATGTCGAGGTTATTATAAGTATTATTTATAATTCAAGAATTTCATAACTTTGAAAGTTACGAAAATATTGTTGAAATGACTCTATTAATTATTGGTATTGTATTGGACGTTGAAATTATCGATTTCTGAAGTATATTTAGATGTGTCTTAATTGTAATGTAAAGTAGATATGATTTATTGAGATTGAAGTTTGAAAGTGTTCTTGCACAAAGACTTTAAAACAATATTGCATTATATTATTTTTTTCTGCATTACACTGATTTTATTTATAACTTAAATAAGTAAAAAGAAAACTTGACAAAAAATAGTGTCATTTTGAAAATCGAAACACGTTGAGAATATGACAGCTTTGATGATTTTAGAGTTTTTATCTCTGTTAAAAAAAAGTAATTCCTTAAGAACATACTTCATATCGTGGGCGTTCAAGCAGAAATCACTAAGTCCAAATTAATAGTTTTGTGAAAACTGCATCTGAAGATTCAAATAACCTACTAAAATACATTTTTGGTGATATAGTTGAAATAAAACCTGCAACACACACCCGATACCATAAACATATTTCAAAAAAATAACACACCACTCCAAAAAACATTTGATGACTAATGATTTTGACCACAAAAAACCTATATAGGAACTTAATGAAAAGTTTTATTTTACCACTTACACAAAACATTAATTAAAACAGCAAATTGGAACTCTTACAAACTAAGACACGTGGTTACATTTTGTGCTAAAGATATGGTATTGAATAATTTCAATCGTCTTCCCCGGTTTCGCTGTCACTTCCTATAGCAGGTTCTGGATTTTTGTTCCGCACTGATTTGGAATGTGGCAGAGATGAATACCAAGCGTGAAATTCTTCAGGAATATCTTTGCTGGCACATAACTTTTGCAAGTCCGCATATTTTTTTTCGGCTATTAGTAACATTTCAGAGTATGCTTTTTCAAGTGTAGGTGGAGCAGAAGGTCGACCCTTTCCGTGTATGTTTATGTTGAAATAATCTCCAGAGTAATTATATCTGTATTTGATTATGTTGGGATTAGCTTTTTCTATTCGGAAACTTTTGATTTTAAGCCAGTTTACTCTCTCACCAACAGTATTGACTGTTCTGTTTTTCAAAAGATGCTGTGATAGCTTTTTAAATCATAAAAATCTGCAAATCTTAGTTCCTTCACAAAATACTGGTCATTCTTCTTCTTGCCTCTCTTCGATCTAGCCATTCTAAAAATATTTATCCATTTGTTCATTGTATACACAGACAAGTACCTTTTCTGTTTCTCAATAGCGCTGTGCATGCTATCGCACTCTATCATGGAGTGCCCTGATTCAAGAAATTTCTGTTCAATTATTTCAACATTACTGTTCTTATAAGAACAAAATAGTACAACATTGCAAGAACATTTTGGTTGCGGTTCTGACCGCCACAAGTGTCCGAAAAGTGATAATTCCGTTACTTCTTTCGGTAGATTACTTAAATATAGATATAAGCAGGTACCAATTTGAGGCTACCCCTAGCTCCATTAATTTCTGCCCATGTAAAGCAGAAAGCGTTATTAGGAGGGGCTCCTTCGTAGATTGTTGTTAGTAGCAGCACAGTTTGCTACTGTAATACATGGGTGATACATCACTGCACGGCAATTGAAGAACACTTTGTAAGTCGAATGTCACAGTGACGAAACTTGGATCATTAGTTGCCTGGTCCTTGTCATGCATTTTAGAATTATTTGCATCAGTTTCACGTTGCTTGTGATCATCATACGATGACTGTAGTGCAACTTTTGTACTTCTGCTGCCGACTAGTATCTCATACATAGTGAACACTGATCTTTTCTTGGCTTAAAGAACGAGTAGTTGTATTCCTGACAAAAACTCTCTTGTATGTTGTCATACTGCGGGGAATTTCGCCATTTTCGGCACACACTTCTTGGTACAAGGAATACATTTTGGCTATCGATAACTTAGCATCCAAGTATTTTCTTTGTGATGATTTTCTGCAATAATGTGACTTCGTCACAGGGAAGCTCTCGATATGTTTTTGAATACTCTGTCCTCTTCTAGACAGAGTTTATTGGCTGGTTTGTGTTTCCACGTTTGTCATCACCTTGATATAGCCCTGACGTATTATTTTTATTGATAAATGCAGTATTGAGGGGCCCATTGCTGATAGCAAGAGTTTTAGGAAGAACTTCTGACAAACTCTGGTGGGTATCATTTTTAAGGAAGTAGAATTGCTTCGCATTTGTTCGTGTTTACTCCACTTTTCGAAATCGTTTTTTTTTTGGAAAATTTGATTTAAAATTTTAAAATATAAAATTTTTTAAAAAAAAATTTTATTAAATCTAACGCAAAATCGATTCTTGACTGTTCGTTAAAATGCTGGGAGCATTTAAATTTGCAATTATTGCAATTTATATATTGGGGAACCTTGGCCAGTTTTGGTCTTTTTTGTAGAATATGCTTGTCCTAAATTTCTACACTTTTTGTCACATTACGAGACCACCTTGATTCGTCTGATTTATTCCAACGACTTCTTTTTACGTTGTCCAAATTCTGCTTCTGAAAGTGCAGATACATAGTACACATTTTATCCAATTAACCTAATTTTAAAGATCTTACCAGCTTCTGAAATTTTTTCTGGGGCCACATCGCTAGTATCAGAATCCAATTCATCATTTGGATTAAAATCTTTATCAGCATCACTGTCATCAAATTGTTCAGAATCATTTTCCTCTGTCGCCTAAAATACACATTTAAAGTTTCATGAAAATCACTGTAGACTACAACGAAATAAAATTCTTACCTCATTTGAAACTGCTGGCACAGCGAACTCATTACGATTTTCTACTAGTGCAGGTGAATTTGCAGTGTTATTAGACCTAACAGCAAGTTCCAGTATACGTTTACCTCTGCTACCATTCATTATTGTCAACATTTAACACAGGACTTGTACGCACTAATACTGGCAACAAGAAGCACAAAACTCATTAAGTCCGTCGAGTGACTTTTGTATTTATACATTTACACCTACAAAAGTCATTAAGTCCAGTTAGTTACTTTTGTCTGTCAGACAATTGTCTTTTGTGACTTAGTGAGAAGTGTCAACTCTGACAGTGTTTAATATATCAGTCTGTGGACTTAGTGAGTTCTGCCACTGTAAAAAGCAGACTTTTTTGTGGCTACCACTATTATTATCTTAATAATGATAAAATTGGACTTAGTGATTTCTGTTTGAACGCCCACGATATGATAAAATTTATGTATATTCCTTTAACTGTAACGAACGTTAACATAAATGCCATACTTTTTATTTATGGATTAATAGTTATTTATTTATTCAAGACAAACCTTAGCTTCTTTAATTTTTGCTATTTTTTAATATCGTTGGTAATATCTTTGCACTTATCCGAACATAGCGTTTTTCCAGGGTAACTTTTCTCTTTGCGCCTTGTCTACATTTTTTAAGGAATTACTACATATGTAAAACTTGTGACGAAAAATTGGTGTTTCTCCTGGCCGCTGTCATGACACTAATACTTTAGCACCTTAACACTAATAGCCTTTTTTTAGGTTCTGCGCTTATGCGATAGCAAACTATCTATAACCCTAGCAGTTCACAATGTTCTCAATATTTGGTGCTAAAATAATGACATTTCATTAGCAGAATACATGGAACCCTTGAACATGAAGAATATGTTAGTCGAAAATGAACTCGACTTAAACACTACTAAATGCAAAGTAGCTGTTTTGTGATCAAAAACCGATGAAAAGATATTTGAGAAATTGACTAAAGAAATTGAACAATTGCTTTGCTTATTTGTTATCAATAGTTCCACTATAAAGGAAACTATGATAAAGAAGACCTCATTTTTTGGAACGTATCTTCAAAATTAGAGCTTCTTTCTTTTCATGCTCAGTTATTTGTACTTAAGCATCTATTTTCACCCGTCTGTGGGATGCCCGATGTTCGAAATTCTGATGACAGCCTAAAGGAATAAATGGAGAATTTTCATGCGGTATTTGTTTCGTGTTTCCCTTTTTAAAAAAATTGTCTAATTTATCTTTAATTTAAAATTTTAATTTAAAAATTATTATATTTCAGCCAATTGGGAGAAAAGATTGTCTAATTCATCTTTACCTCTAATTTCTTTTTTTTTTTATTTAAAAAAAATAGTTTTTTCTTTTTTTCCCTTTTTTTTTTTTTTTTTTTAAGTGGGTTAGATATTAAAAAAGATAAGAAATAATATCTTCCAATAATATGAATATTTAAGCTAATTGGGAGAAAAGATATTTTTTTTTTTTTTTTTTTTTTTTTTTTTTTTTTTTTTTTTTTTTTTTTTATTTTTTTTTTTTTTTTTTTTTTTTTTTTAAGAGTGAAACTTTCTTGGATTTAAAAAAAAAAAAAAAAAAAAAAAAAAAACAAAAAATTTAAAATGTTAATTTAATTCACAGGACCATATACAGCGTGATTGATTAGTGCGATAAAGTTTAGTATCTTCTATGTCCTTCAAAGTATCAAAGCAAACGTTACGGAAATTACAGCCATACATTAAGCTTCATATTTTAAAATTAGTTACAATGTTACAGGGTGTTCCATAACGCCGTGCCGTGCCAGACCAAAGTTACATTTTTTTAAATAAAACACCCTATATTTTAATTTAAATTTGAAATCCGCTTCACTTCCTCATTACAAAAATATATACTTGTAATATATCATACAGGGTATTTAAAAAGTTATAACCACTTTTCCATGAAAATCCTAACAAGTTCACCGCCCTGTATAATTTCACAGGGCTACAAGAACAATGATCTGTTGCACCCGTAGTTTTTTAATAATTGTCAAATTTTATAAAAATGATTGAGTTTGTGAATATTCGTTAAATTGATTACAGGGTAGTCAAAACATCAATTCATTATTTTCTCATTTTTTTTAAATGGAACAACCTGTATTTTATATCACTATCAAAAAGTACTATTGTTTTACTTATGTTTTTGTTAAGCATTCCATATGCCCAAAATTATTAGTTTTTGAGATATTTTCATTTTTATTTGCACAGTATTAATTATGTGTCTAAATGTTTGCCAATTATGAGTTGGCCATGATTTTATTTGTCAATAAAATGACAGTTTACTATTATTGTCTATGAATTGGTTGTCAAATAACGAATACATGAATAAAAACAAGTATACTACAAACAAATTTTACAAAAAATTACAATTACGAACAAATAAAACCATTACTAATTTACTAAACTACAATAAAAGTTAATTACAAAAGATGTTCAAAATGACCTCCCAAGACATCTATGCATGCCTGAAAACGGTAATTGAAAGAGTTACTAACATTACTAAGCATTCGTACACTGATATTTTGAAATTCATATGTTATTCTTTCCTTCATGTTACCTATCGTTGTCGGAGGTGTTTTACAAACTTCCTCCTTAATGTAACCCCAAAAAAATGAGTTCATTTTATTGAATTCTGGTGACCTGGGTGGCCATCGCACTGGTCCACCTCTTCGGATCCATTTTCCAGGATACTGATTATCAAGTTCACCTTGAATTAGAAGATTATGGTGTACAGGAGAACTGTCATGTAAAAACCACATTTACTAGCGGAGACGAAGTGGAACATCTTCCAGTAATACAGGTAAGTGATTTACTAAAAAATCTAAATACATTTCAGCATTCAAATGATCTTCAAAAAAATATGCCCCTACGACATAGTTACCAACAATACCTCCCCAAACATTTATTGACCATCTGGTTTAACTATGTGTAATTATGTGGTATGGATTACTTGTGGAATAAGGAGTGTGTTAATTTCGATAAAATGTAGCTTCATCTTTAAACAATACATAGTCAAAAAAGTGTCTCTGTTGATTAACATTTGTACGGCCCATTCACAAAATGCTAATCTCTTCTCAAAATCATCTGTTAATTTCTGATGCAATTGAATGTGATAAGGGTGCATTTTGTTTTTACACAGAATTGATTGTACACAATAGTAACTAAGTTGTTGTTCTTTAGAAATACTCCTTATACTTGTATGTGGGTTTTCTGTAACTGACATTCATTTCGTCAATCATAGTTAAATTTAGTAAAAACTCATATTTTCCAATGTCAAATAAAATTATCGTAGTTACCAAAAACATTTTGTTTTAAATGTATGACGAATGTCATGTATGTATGCTGCTTCTAATTACGTTACCACATTTTCATTCTTCAATCGTCTGAAAAGTACGAAATAGCTTACGAAAACTATGAAAAGTATGATAGAATGCTTTATTTAAAATAATAAAATTTTAATTTAAAAAATATTTTTATTTTTTTATTAAATTTTAATGTTTATTTATTTTTATAAAAAAAATAAATGTGTTATTTTTACTTTACAATAACTGTTTAACGAGGAGTTTAAATTTAACGGATTATAAAATGAGGAGCTTTCAGAAGTGAGATTTTGCACAAAATGGAGAAAAGCATGGTGGAAAGACAATATGGCGATGAGTTTGAAACGTTCCAATAATCCTTACAACAACGCGAACTAGAGGGCGCAATTTTGAACTCGGGTAATCACGACAATGGTCGGTTGAAGAAGGATCGGAAGGTAGTCGATGGTGGACAACGAGCTGATGAAGGTAAACAATACGGAGACGGTTTAGCGAAATCGGGCGATGGAGGACAACAGGAGAAGAGATGATATGTTCCCAAAAATTATTTCTCAATTTACGACGGTGGAAATTAGCGGTAGAGACAGCGGACAGGTACCAGCAAGAGCAGGAAATAATGATGAAGGGACAAAATTTCACATTATGCCCGACTTGTCTAAAAGCATTGGAACCTACGACGGCGAATCAAAGGAGCATGGAAGGGAATGGATAACAAGTTTAAAAGGAATAAAAACCTTACATAAAAATGGCAGAACAATTTAATCTAGAAACGGCGGGATCACATTTAAAAGGAGGGACCCATCATTGGTACTTAACACATAGCGCAAGTTTACAAAATTTTAACGATTTTGTTAAAGCATTTGAAGAGACATTTATTGGCAAAGAAGATGCTAAAATTCGATGGAGAAGAATGACCGAGCGGATACAAAAAAGAAGAATCACTAAACTCGTACTTTCATGAAAAAATTAAATTAGACACACAAATAGGATTGGACTTTGACGATACAAAAAAACAATTTTATAGGGATATGGGACCGCACGTTGGCGAGCGCAATGATGACAAAGCCGTAAATAAACCCAGTCAAACTACTGTACGACTTGCAGGATTTTCAAAATACAAACAAAGAGAGAGTGACGAGAATTAAACATACAACGGACAAGGAGCGATCACGGTGGACGAAACTGGAGCAAACAGTAAACGCAGAAGCCAAAAACTTTAGAGACGACGTTAAAAAAATCAAAGAAACAACACCACATCAACGATGCTATAATTGTGGACAGAACGATTATAGGAGTAGGCAGTGCATGAAACCAAGAGGACTCTACTTTTACACGTGTAAGAAGTTGCACACAATAATAGAGATTGTCCTGAACGCACGAAGGTGAAAATTGAAAGGAAAAACGACGAACCAAAGGTGAACGTAATTCGACGAAGAAAAAGACAACACAAAGTTTATTAAAGAAATCAAAACAAACGAACAAGGTCCAGTCAACTGTAACACAGAAATGGGTGCCACGATAAGTACCATAACAGACGCTGCGGTATGTCAATTAAAGTTATCGGTACAACCGGGAGAAACAAAATACATGTGTTTTGGAGATCACATGCTAACATCGAACAGCAATGTTTACGCACGGTAACCTTGGATGACGTGGACATGGAGGAAGTTATATTACACGTGGTGCCTTTTTCGCATATAGCTCTACCCTATTTTTTAATAGATGTTTACTCAAAACCTACACGAATAATGCCAGCGGCAAAAGACCTCAATTTAAGGACAAACAGTCAAATGGCGATGACATGTTCATAACGCCAGTAATGAACGCGAGTGAAACAGAGTGAACATTAAAACCTGGAGAATACATTTGTAAAAAAAGCCCAAAAGCCGCTAATATACGGCTCATAACCAAACTTACAGCCTACTTACAGCGGGAACCCTGCAATGGACAACGACGACGCACAGAATAGCGATCCTTAGTTCAGTTTCATACATGTTTATTCGCTGCTTCAATTTATACAATTTTTATAGCTTAATTTTAAATGATATAAAATACTTAAATAACCCCGTTGAATCGGCTTTCAACTTCAAAGTTTCTTTGTCCGTTTATTTCCGATCATCTGGGCTGACAATTCATTCTAACTTAACCTAAGATGACATACTTCGGCCTCTTGTGCCTTGGCATCTCATCTACTCGTAATCTCAGAGCTGCGTTATAAGGTGTGTTGGGGTATGCCGCGATGACCGTGTGAAGCGCAGTTGCGGATTGGCGTTGCAAATCTGCTATCTTTCGAATTTTAAGTTTGTGATGAAGACGATCGTTGCGGAAAACCAAGAGGCGTCTGCGATGATTCGGAGAATTTTGCAGAAGCGTTGACTTTGAACCGCCAATCTTCGTACCAGGTGCCTTGGGAATCCAGCGCAAGTTGAAGATTTCTCTCAGCTTGTGTAGTGGACCGTGA
Organism: Abscondita cerata; assembly: GCA_030710515.1. Taxonomy (NCBI): domain Eukaryota; kingdom Metazoa; phylum Arthropoda; class Insecta; order Coleoptera; family Lampyridae; genus Abscondita; species Abscondita cerata. The sequence continues at coordinate 101,789 of JALBCR010000412.1, forward strand.
TGTTGCCAAGGCGGCGGTGTCGTCGGCGTAGAAAGCGTATGTTAACCCGTTGATCTTCGAGATGTCGGCCGTGAAGATGTAGAGCAGCGGCGAAAGCGTTGAACCTTGCGGGACGCCGGTAATAGCGATCCTAGTAACCAAACTGTAAGTTTGGTTGATATCATACGATGGTGACGAGCTCGAGCATACGCCTGAAGAAAACGTAGTGACCGTTGGCGAACAGTGTGACCTTATAATGCGTATACAGTTAAACACGAGTCAAAATAAGTCTGAAGAAAATACGGAAAAATTGTTGAACCTGGTGAACGAATTTTGCGAGTGTTTCACATTTCACAGAATTGGGGTGAAAAGCCAACCTTATACAGTTACGGGGACGGATAGACAAACGATTGCGAAAATAGTGAAGAAATAGAAAGAGTGCGGAATTGCGACTGTACTCGTCTCCAGTTCTGTTTGTGGCGAAGAAAACCGGTGAACTTACACTTGTAGTGGACTCCCGAAAATTAAATCAACAAATACTAAAGGATTATTACTCTTTACCGAATCTAGACGACCAGTTCCAAAATTAGTAGGTTACCAAAATATTTTCAACGTTGTACTTGGCTCATCTCTACTTCCAAGTACCCTTGACGGAGGAAGCAAAACCGACAACGGTTTTTATTACCCCAGACAAAACCGGCCAATTTGAACAAATATGTTTTGAATTGACAATTTCCCCAACTTTCTTTGCGCGGTTAATGGCGAATTGAGGAATAAGGAGATTTCCCTAATTTTCGCCCGTCGCCAGGATCAGCCCTGTATATAACATAAAAAGGAAAGGAAACGAAAATCATTACGAAACCCATTTTGTGTATGTATGTATAATTTATTCATTGTAAACATGTTTTAATAAAAATCTTTGGGGTTTAAACACTGTAATAAATATTAAAAAATGAATTAATTACTTGAAAAAGCTGCGTGTTAGCTGCAAACGTTTTAATTTTAATATTTATTACACGTGTTTAAACAAAATATTTATAAATATATATATATATATATATTTTGTAATAAAAAATCTTTGTAGTTTAAACATGTGTATAATTATTAAATGTACAACGTTTCGCCACACTAACCCAGCTTTTTTAGCGTGGCGAAACGTTGTAATTATTTAATAATTATTACACGTGTTTAAACCCCAAAGAATTTTTATTACAATAATGTTTACGTGAAAGAATAAAAGCAACACCATCATGTTGGACCAACAATTCAATCTAGTTGCTAATGGGACTTGATCGAGCAATGGCAGTGGTAAATTGTCGTTTAAAAAAATGAAAATACGATGCTGAATTAAGTCGGTTAGGTAACATATTTTGGGCGGATTACATTATTATTTAATAATCCAGCCCAAATGTTTACTGACCATTGTCTTTGGTGACATCTTTTACATATTAAATAAGGGTTTTCATCTCTCCATTCGTGCAAATTATGAGTATTTATAATCCCTTTCTGGGTAAATGTACACTCATCAGTAAACATAATATTTTCTATAAAATGTGGATCATTGTTTACGTTATCCAATAACCATCTACAAAAATTAATCCGGTCCCTATCTCCTTCATGTACAACTTGGAACTTTTTGAGGCCTAAATGGATATAAGCCATTCCTTCTTAATAATCTATGAATGGTATCTTTTTGGAAATGCGTTTGTCTCGATGTAACTCGAAGACTTGTATTTGGTTTCGCTTCAACAAAATCGAAGAATTTGCTCTTCTTGGACGACATTGAGCGTAGAATGGCGTCCCTTATTTAATCTGGGCTTTAAATTACCTGTTTCCAGTAATCTTTGTTCAACCCGTCGTATAGTTTTTGCATCAGGGTGCCGTCGATTTGGGAATTTTACGTATATGCTCTAGTTGCGCACTGGCATTATCATTATGCGCACCTGAACACTTTTAATATATCAACATATTCTCGATTGGAATAATGACTTCCATTTTTAAAACAAATAACCGTATGAAATTATACTTATACTTATTATGACAAAAAGTTGACAGAACTAATAATTAACATATTAACATTACCATAGCATATCTATGCTACTCATTGTTTTTAAGCTGACTTCGTTTATAATAAAGATGTAAACATTGAATGCTAGATCTTTGTTTTTTTCAATAACTCTGTAACCATGGACATAACGCAATTTTTATTCTTACGTTTTAATTCGTTTTAGCCCCGATTCATATTCTGGAAGGACGGCGTCAATTTTGAGACACCCTGTATATATAAATCGAAAGTTGCATAGTTAAATCTAGATTTTTAATTTTTAACTTTTCATATATACAGGTGTTCCGTTCATCTGGGGTAAATACAAGCTTTATTATTTTAAACAGAACACCCAGTATATTGTTGCATTTTTGGATTTCCCGAAAAATTCTAGATATATTTTGTGTATAATGTCCAATACCTAAGTCTAACCGTTTTCGACAAATCTTAAATTTTATTTCAAAAATGACGTTTGCAGACCCTAAAATATTTCTATAAGGGAGTCTTAATTGTTTAATTTGGGATGGATTCCTTGTGGAAGGGGGTTATATATTGAGTAGATATTTTGGATGTAAATTAATACAGGGTGAACAAAAATGAAGTACAAAAATTAAATTGTAAAGAACGTAAAAAATTAATTTTTTTAAATGGAAACCCCCTATTTTTATAATTTTATCTGATTTGGCATTTGGCTGAGAATATTAAGACGAAGAAATTATAATTAGCAATTTCTTTGGGCACAACAATCACATCGAGAAATTTTTAAAGGTACCCGTTTTATGTGTATACTAACAAAGCAATCGGAATTTCAAGTCCCTATCGTTGAGAACACACGTATCCTCGAACACGTTGTACAGATAAGACGTATAACGATTTAAAACAAATTGTCTACGTAAAAGAAAGAAAATTTTCGTATTCAACATAAATAAATAAATCAGCGTTTGAATTAATTAAACAAAAGAAAAAGTTTTCTATATTTGAAGTGAGACGCTGATATCTTCTATTATAGTTTATGTACTGTTATGATATAATCAATACATTTTATTTTTAATTTACCATTTTCGTTTTTTATTTGGAACAACGTGCTTTTTTTTAAACTTAATTTTTTGAGCTAAAACGACTTTACAGATTGGTATTTGATGTATTAAAAGTGACTGAAAAGATAAATTTAAATTTAAAAAAAATAGAAATACTTGCTGAATTCAAGAAAACTTAGATTATAAAGAGACAACCTACAGAGAAACACATTTTCATTTTGGTATTGTCAGTGCAAAACGTCGACCAAATCCAAATTATTACAAAGTGTTTAAAATATTTTACCACATTCTTCTTCTACCAAAAATAGTCTCCAGCACTAGTACTCTATTAGACTAAGATGAAGAAGGGTGCATTTTTTAAGTTACAAAAATGATTATACATATATGTTATACTCAAAGACCAAAAACCCTCATTGAGCGAAAAAATTGCTCACAACGCGTTGTCGTCATTGGATAAATTATTTTTTTACGAAATTGAGACTGAATTATTGTGTACTCATAACAAAACTACTATGAGTGCTTGTTTCTACTAACTCACGTATTTTGTCATATCATTAGACATGATTACGGCTGATATAGATTCCCTCCCAAAAACAGAAAAAAAAATTAATCACAACTCTACTAATATTTTAATGCATTGTTATATTCGACCTGTCCTTTGTAATATGGATTCTTCATTGCCACAATGACAATGACAGTGCGTTGTGTACAACTTTTCGCTCAATGAGCGTTTTTCGTCTTTGAGCGTAACATATACATTATTAATGTGGAACACTAGTGTCGTGTAGATTTGAGTCCAAAGGCCATCATTGATTAGAATTTCTAAATTCTAATTACGAAATTACGAGTTAAATGTAAATATTGTATTTTAAACACAGAGAAAATCTTCATCATCTATCTACCTCCGAAATACCAATAAGGTAGATGAATACAATATGCCCATGTTGTCAATATGCCCATGATGATTATTCCGGAAGTTGACAAAAATACCACCAGAATAGCGTGCCAGTCGTTGTGACTTGTACTCTTGAGACGCATTCTCAATGGTTTCAGTATCAGTTGCGAGTTAAATTCGGCGGTTTTGGATGTGTGTGTTTTAAACATTAATATTGTAAAATAGATATAATTTCTTTACGTTATTTAGGCAATTAAACTAATTTTTAAAAAATAACTCTTAAGTGGTGTTTATCTACATCAAATTGACTTCAAATAAAGGTAAGATTATAATAATAACAATATACCCATATTTGATAAACAAAGAAATGTTACCTAAAGTGATCGTTGACAATACGTCACCGTCGGTGTTGGCAATGTGCCCATGGGCATATTGCTAACAAATACTATTTATAACTTTAATCTTTCTTCTATTCTAGATATAATGCCAAAAGCCAGAAATAAAGGAATCCGGTCTCAGTGGAGTAACGAACAATTGGAAGAGGCAATTACCGCAATCAGAAATGGTCTATCTAAAAATGCCGCATCTGCAAGATACAACATTTCAAGACGAACTTTAAAGCGATATTTGGATAATAATATTAGTGAGAAGGTTAGAATGGGAAGGAAAACTACTTTAAATGACGACCAAGAGAGAATTATCAGGAAGAATTGTAAGATTAGCCGAAGTTGGATATCCAATTACCAACAAGATTTTAAGAAAATGCGTATTCAAATATTGTGAAGAAAACACTTTACCCCATCCGTTCTCAAAAAGAAAAAACATGGCTGGGCGTTATTGGTCAAAAGGATTTATGCAAAGACATCCAGAAATCTCAGTAAGGAAGGCGCAGAGCATGAACCCAGCTCGTGCTCAAAAATTAAATAAATTTATAGTTGAGGACTATTTTGGGAAATTGAAAACTGTGCTTGAAGATTTGGATTTAATGGATAAACCTGAAAGAATTTTCAATGTTGACGAGAAAGGCTGTAGGCTTACACTTCATCACCAGCAGGCAGTGCTAGCCAAGAGAGGAGCGAAGAGAGTACATTTAGTAGCTCCAGAACATGGAGAAAACGTGACTATTGTTGCATGTGCAAATGCTAACGGGGCCCGATTCCTCCAACTGTTTTGTTTTAAGGACGACGTGATGAAACCTGAATGGAAGGACAATCTTCCTCATGGTACTTTGGCATTGATGACGCCAAAGGGTAGTATGAATGTAGATACATTTGTTATTTGGTTGGAACACTTAGCAAAGTACAAATTGGAAGGCACTTGTTTGCTTATATTTGATGGAGCATCCTGTCATTTAGATCATTCAATTGTTGATGCTGCTAATAAACATAATATTACTCTTTATGCCTTCCGAGCAACACGACTCATGAACTCCAACCAATGGACAAATCGGTTTCCGATCCTTTAACATCATTGGGATGAACAAGTATTGCTCTTCTGGACAAAATATAAAGATCGTGCTCTCACAAAGCAAAGATTTGGAGAGATATTTTCCATAGTTTGGGATAAGGCAATGACACCTTCGAACATTAAGTCAGGATTTATTGAACGGGCATATTTCCATACAATCCAGGTGCTATTCCTGAAATAGCCTTTGCCCCAAGTATCTTTACTGAGCAATTTCTACTGAAATCAAGTTCGCGTGGAATCTTTTGTTGTACTCAAACAACCCCATCTCCTACTCCAGGATGTTCATATAAATCTCCAGAAGAAACACGTACGCAAGCTCACCGCAAGACACCTTTTATAAAACAAAGAATGTTGGGGATAATCTTCAAGTGATAGTTCAGGGGACTACACATCAACATCAGATGATAGTTGTGATGAGATAATTGAGAGTGATCATAATGATACAACTATTGCTGATCAAGCCGAAAAAACTCGATTTTAACTGAAAACTGTGTTTCAAAAGAGACAAGACAACTGAGAAAAACTCTAAACATGTCTTTTACTGAAATGCTGGATACACCTGCAAAAGTTGCAAAGACAACTAAAAACAGAAAAAAAGCCATTAATAGTAGGGCTATAGTTGTAAAAAAGGATGTCTTCTTAACTGAGAAAAACAAAGAAAATGATAAAATGGACAGTGACAAATCCACATTCCAAACACAGGCAAAAGGCAAAGAAAATAAACTGGAGAAGCTACAAAAACCTCCTCGCTTGGTGACAAAGAAGACCAATAAAGAGAAAGTTCAGGACTGGTTTTGCAAAATATGTGCTCGAGCGGAAATTAAAGATATGCGGCTTTGTTGCACATGCTTGGTGTATGTGCACGAAGAATGTGTTGGCTGGACAAAATTTGACAAAGAACAATTTATTTGCCCAGATTGTAACTAACTATTCATTATTTACTACTAATTTAGTTTATTTTGGTTTATTTACTTGGTTTTATTAATAAAGTTTAATATTTAAACATTTTAAGATGCTTTTGTTGTCTTACTTTATGTTTTGCAGATTTAGTAATAAACATATTATAGTTCACACTATTGGGCATATTACCAACCTAGGGTATACAATATGCCCAGTACAGATGGTTTTAAAATGCTTTTCCCAGCAAAAGTAAGCAAGATAAATCCAAACAAACAGTACTAGTTGTTACTTAGAGGCCTAAACTCTGGCATGATGCAAAAAATCACGAAAACATTATTGATAGCACAGTAAAGCTCAATAGTCTCTTAACCTGGGCATACTGTATTCACCTACCTTACCTACCATTAATTAGAGACGCAAAATCATGTTTTTCTTCAAATATTCAATTTTTACTCAAAATCAAATTAATTAACAAATATGTCTCGTTTCCATCGATGCGATGACTTTTCATCTGGTAACTTGTGAATTACAAATCAATACAGTTTTATCTCTCTAAGTTCCAATAGGTATCCATCAGCTAAGTGTATTGATATGCGCCGATTTTTCTTCCAAAGCACAACTTAAGTTTATTTGTTTATTCGTTACGGTCCACAGTGATTGCTTCACATCGTTATAAGAACATAATTTTATAAAGTTTGACCACAGCTAGTTGCTACTTTTGTATGCTTCATTTTTGCAGAAAACCTTTTAGAAAGAGTAGGGGGTCTATTTCACACCATCAAATTTTTAATATTGCTTTGGACATTTTATGACGTATATTCAATTTCAGTCGTATCACAATCATTAAAATGTTAGATACATTTATGAATCAGCAATTATAATAATTCTTTAAAATTAAAATAAATGCATTAAAAAAAATTTTCATCATTAATCAGTTTAATATCTGGAATAAATGTACATTAATCTTAATTAAGAATACTTTCTAATAACTTTTGTAGAATCCGACTGTACTATGAGCATTTACGTGACCGAGATTTCAATATTTTGTTGTATTGTATAATTTTTATTTAATTATTTGGTTTATAAATATTACATAATTTCTACTTTAAGTAATTTAATGCTTGTTAGACGTAATTAATAGAACACAATGTTTGCACTTATTGTTATTAATATTTGTGATACAAACTTTCCAACCAATTAAACTACTGTTTTTCGAGTTTTCCTTAAAAATAGCACGCTGATACCAATGACGTATGTACATCGTTCGTTTTCTTAATCAATAAGCATGAACTCATGCGCTGCTGTAAAAATTTGCAAAAGTTTATATTTTTTGTTATATCAAAAGGGGATTTAATAATGTATCTGCTTGTTCAAAGAAAACTTTTCGTGATTTTCAAATATAATAAAAATGTTTGTATAAGTTAAGATTTCGTTGGCATCGCTATTAATAGTACGTATTTTAATGATTCTTGAATTTATGTCTTCATTTTATATGTGTATATATTAAGATCCAGTAATTACTAATCATTTCCGACATTTTGACGTTTTAATATTGAGTAGATGTTTAAGTACGTTCAAAGACGATTAAATGTGTTCAAAAGTGCAATTTCTCCCAGTTATTCATTTCCAAGCGAAACTGTAGGAATAATACATTTGAGTAGGTAAGCAACATCTAAGTAGTTTTTAGCTGGTTGTAATGGGTGGATTTAACAAAAAATGGTGTTTCTTTTTTTAAAAGTGTCAAATGCTAAATAAAAATTAGGTTAAGTCATTAGTAATTCTAATTCAAATGACTTATTTTAAAATCTTTAACTTTAAGCAATTTAAAGCCAAAAATTTTTTGTCCATCTATGATTTTACAATTTTCTTTTTAAAACACAACGACCTTCTATCTTACCCCATTTCATTATCCAACTCTGCACTACTTGTTGAGTACACACACCAAATTATTGTTTCTATTTGAATCACTTTCATAAGTACAATAAGAAATAGAATTCTCCCTTTGAATTTTAGTAATGTTAATTCTTTGACACGGTCTGCAAAATAATTAACTTAGCAAAGTTTATGTCAGCGCTTTATTGTTCTATTAACCGTCACGTGACCTGCGCTAACAAAATAAACGACATCTACTGTTCACATTAAGCAACAACAATTATTTGTAATTTCGTTTTATGTTATTCAAATTATACCCTAGTTTAATAAATACATTTATAGTAACTATATTTTTATGATTTCGTTGCAGATTGATTCACATGACAGGTTCTTTACATTTCAATCGTCCCCTACAAGTCATGGTGTCATCAAAACAAAACAAAACGCCGAGGTATTAAATTCACTATGAAAAATAGAACCACTGTTTTCCATGGGGTTGATCGGAAACCCAATTGAAAATTAGATCACCGGATGACATACTTATACACCTGACAGTTCTTGAAATACACCATTTATAGACAATACTAATGTTTGCAGAAAACCCCACCAGAGATGTTCATTTTTCCGTATACGTCAAAATGACAATAAATTATTTTCTTTTTCTTTGAAATTACTGACCCAATAGCGAAACTTTTTTCAAGAACGGCATTACACTTATTTTCGTACTCTCAAACAAAAACTCACAAAAATCTTATTTCTTCTTCTTGTGGTTCTTATATATCTGTTATAACCAGTTTTGTTCATCATCATATCTCTATTTAAGGTTTAGAAGTTTTTTATCATTAAATTAAAGCTCTTTATAAACCTAGAACGCAACTTTTGTACATTTTCGCAGATCGCAATATAACTGTTATTGCAATTATAAAGAAAAAGAAACTTCAACTTCTATTGTAATTTATCGACAGAAAATGCAAAAACAAATAAAGTGGTTTGATTGGGTTGCCTTTTCCCACATAGCATCGAATCTATCATAGATATCTCAAACTAATCTCAAATTGATCACAATATTTCAGAAGAAATGAGATATTTATGAAACTAAAATTAATAAAGAAAGCATATTAAATGTTACATATCTATATCTGGTCTCAGAGATATCACATTTTCTACAAACACTTCTGGAAGTTCTGTATATGTACGAAATGTCTCATATATAATTTTTATGAAAACTTTGAATTTTACAATAATTTAGGTAAAAGAAATGGCAATGGTAATTTGTAACGCACGAGCACGCATTGAACATGCAATTTAATTTGTTTGCGCACAGGCTCTATCCACAGTATACCATGAAAATCATGGTTTCCATAAACCACAAAAACTTTCGTATATAAAGTAAAAACCATTTGTCAAATTTATCTAAACCCAGACAAATTAATATTTAAAATAAGTTTCAAAGAATCGAGGGCGCTCTTAAGGTTATGTTCGTAGGTAATTAATCTACAATAGCGAAGATACTTTTTTACAGATAACTGTTGGTACGTGGCTTTCAAAATTGTGCACCAGTTTTGTATGAAAGAGTTGGCCATCTATAAAAGGTTTTGTTTGTCTAGGCCTACTACTGTAACAATATTACATCTCGACTGCGATAACTCTCATTTTCTTTTAATTAAATTAGCAGTTCATAAATGCATCTATTTTTTGTTATGTTTTACATTACGTTACATTACATGTTAAGTTAAAAGAAGTTATACACACAGTATGGAAGATTAGTATGTAGTAATGGCGCCACAGTATCCATATCACATAATAATACCTACTTCATATGAAAAACTGGTTGCGACTAGGAAAACTAAGACTGGAGCGAGAAACAGCCAAAGATAGGCAAATTGACGATGTTCTTCAATGTGCTTAGTATAGTAGTTTCTAAATATTTTTTTCAATTTCTTTTATTTAGATTTGTTATTTTTATAACAAGATATTAATTAAAATTTTTAATGTTTAGATGTATGCATAACTTTTATTTATTTCCTTAAGTTTCATTAATATCTCAAAGAAGCATTAAAATATTTCAAAGTAATCTCATTTATATCGCAAGTTTAAAAAAAGATATCTCTGAAACATATAAACACTATGTCAAATATATATCAGATATGTCTTGTGGAGATATATTTGAGATGTGTACAAAGCGGATATTAAGATGTCTCTAAAATGTCTCATATATATCTTGAGCACAAAATAGAAACTCTCTTAGATATCCTAAGTTTTATTTTAGATATATCTGAAACATTTTTGATATGTAACTATGCTATGTGGATTTAGTATTAACAAAAAAGTAGTGCTTGATTAAGGCGAAGTTTAGTGTGACGATTTGATCAGAGCAATATTTTTTGTAGCGAACAAGCTGCTAAATAATTCTAGCAAACAAGACTTGGGATGATTGTGAATCGAATGACAAAAAAAAGCACTTTGAAAAATGTAATGTGACCACTGTCATGGCGGCAAATTTAAAAAATATTTCTTAAATATGAAAAAAGTGAAGTTAGATGACAAGATATTGAAAAATACCTAAGATAAAAATTGTTCAGAATTAGATTATACGGCTACCTACAAATTTTCAAAAGAAAATAAGGACTTTTCAAAAATATTAGTTTTCCGGAAATATTAAGAAAACTAAATTTTTTTGATTGCATCAAACACAATAAAACCAACAAATAAACTTCACAATCCAGTAATTTTTATTTATTAGTCTACCAATGGACGGTAAAGAACAAAAAACATTTTTTTTAGGATGGACTTTGTTACAATGGCCTACAGAAAACAAAAGGTTGAAATTACAAATTTAGAATTATTTTAAAATAGTCCTAAAATGATTAATTCTTTCCTTCTAAACCCAATTTAAACAATTTTTTACAATATTGCCTGGATAATAAGCTCATATAAAAACATACAAAAAATTTTCGGAAAAAATTCTTTTGAAAATTTGCACATAGACGTATAATCTAATTCTGAACAACTTTTCTCTCATACATTTTTCAATATCTTGCCATCTAACCTCACTTTTTACATATTTAAGGGTTATTTTGTAAATTTGCCGCCATGACAGTATTCACATTGGTACAGTTGTTTATATTGATGTCAAAAGTAAATTTTGTGTGGCATGTTCATTTTGAAAATCAAAAGAAGATATTGTTAAATACGAAGCTTGGAAAAAAACGCACGAGATACCGGGGAAACCAACCATGAAGGCTCAGCAAGAAAAATGGAGGTAGCTTCTGTAACCAAAATGTTTGCTCGAGCAATAATGTTAAATACGTGGGAGATAGAAACAGCAAAACGTATAAAGCTATACTAGAAAATAATTCAGGGGTGAAAAAAAGAATGCATAGATCACGTTTAAAAACGATTGGGTACTCGTTTGAGAAATTTAGTGAAAAACGTAAAAGGACTAAGCGGCGGAGGAAAATTGACAAGTAATATACTGTTATATTTCATTATTTTTTAATAATTTTTCATGGGCGGAAAGTTAAGAGCTGTTCACTTTCCGACTTAAAAATGGTTAGACAAAAAATTATAGATGGAGATCAATCGTACAAAAGTTTACATAATAGCATTCCATAGCTTTAAACATTGAAAGCCAACATAAAGAACAAAATAAAATAATTTTTATTGAGTTCTAAGTCATTATTAAATAAGAGGTAAATCTGAATACAACAGCAAAAATCTCAATACAATATTGTTGTTTTAGTTTTTCAGTCACTTTCATGCCCACTTGTACCGGTTACCCTTAAAAGTACGGCTTAGCTAAGCGTTACTTAAAATTAAGCTACCCTTAAATTCTTGTTATATTGCACCGTCTGTTGCTTAACTTAGGTCACGCTTAAAGATTGTGATAGCTGGCAACGGTGTTGTTTAAGTAAAAACCCTAGAATAATAATAATAATTCTGTGATATACGTTACAAAAGTTGTCATTTAAACCTCAAAATTTGTTTGAGCTTTAAATTTTGTGCGAGTTCGGAAAATGGAAGGTTCCAAAGCAAAGAGAGCGAGAAGCACTAATTTTTCGGCAGATGAAAAAATGTTGTGTTTGCAACTTGTGGAAAAATATAAAAAAATTTTGGAATGTAAAAAGACGGGCTCGGTGACGTGGCGTGACAAAGAAAACGCATGGAACAAAGTCACAGGCGAATTCAATGCCGCTTCTGTCGCTTTAGTTTTCCGAACGACAGACAACTTGAAAAAATTGTACGAAAATCAGAAAAAGAATGTACGCAAGCAAACTGCAAACGAACGCATAAAAACTGCACAAGAACGGGCGGAGGCCCTCCATCAAAGTCCGGAGACACAGACTTGTTTGATTTAACAATGTCCATTTTAAATTCTAAAAGTGTATTTGGGCTGCCTAACAGTTGTGATGGGGATGCCAAAGAAAATATAGAAAGACCCTCTAATGCCACCCCAAAAACTTCTCAACCACAGCCAGAAGATAATTTGCATGAAGTAGAGGTTGAAAATGATTTACAGGCAGTAACTACAGCTTATTATTAGAAAATACATTTGTTTATTATGTTATTCATTTCAGGATGAAAATGTTGCTGTCGATTGAAGCAATTTCAAAGCTTCCATTTTAAATGAAAATTTACGGAGGAAACAAGCAGATTGGAAGACACGTCGTAGACCTTTTGATGCACCAACTTCAACAATTGCACGCAAATATGAAGCAAAAAACGGAAGCTTGAATTTGAAGAAAGTCAATGACAGGAAAAGGCTAAGAGGGAAGAGATTCTTTTTAATTTAGAGAAAGAGTCGTTACTTTTAAAAATCGAATTACAAAAACAATTAGAAAAGTTGAACTCCATGTAATAATAGTTTTAACATGATTATTGTGTAGGTTTTATTGTAGTATGTGAATAAATTGTAGGTTTTCTAACATTTAACTATAATCTAGCAAAGTATTGTGTAATAAATTCTCTCCTAACATGATTGCCAGGAACAGCACGACCATGCTCATCATGTGTTGCTGGAATTTGTCCATCCTGTATTAACTGATTTAGAATATGAGCGTCTAATTCTTCAGGTACTGCTGGAGGTTCATTATCTCCCATGGTTAGGGCTATATTGTATAAAATGGCGGCCGCAACAACAATGTTTAGTGTTGTGTCCAATAGCACACCGTCGTTTAAGAACTCCAAAACAAAGTTTGATCACATTTCGGGTCCTTATATGGCTTTCATTATAACGCTGTTCTGTAGCAGTTATGGGGTTTAGTAGAGGTGTTAACAAATAATTTTTATTAGCATAACCACTGTCACCTATGGCATTATTAAATTTTCACAATAACAAATTTAAACATGTACTTACCTATAAGTAAAGAATTAGCAAAGTTTATGAATGTAAGCTTTCGCGGCTGTTGTCACTAAGATTATTATCTTCCGGGTTGAGCCGTGTTCGTCCTTTCTTCCTACGTTCTCTGCTTGACGTTTCGCTAACCATGCTGTTAGCTTCTTCAAGTTACTCTAAAGACTGATGTTGTTGTCTTCTGTTCCGTTACGGTTGGTTGATGTCGATCAGTGACGGGTGGTTGGTTTTTGATGGTTGGTTGATCTTCTGTTTGGTATTGACTAATTTTGTTGACATTTGTTTTCTTTGTTTTTGTAAAGAGTTAGTTTCCACGTGTTGCTTAATCGGTAACCATCTTCAGGTTTGGAACGGTTAGAAAAATCCAGCAACTACTACCTTCTAATAAAGATAACCTGCCGAAACTCTCAACAAAAAGGGGTCTACCAAATTGATTGTTCATGTGGAAAGGTCTACATTGGTCAAACCGGACGCAACATAAAATGTAGATTAAAAGAACATCACCGAGACGCCAAGTCCAGAGCGGTAGATAAATCAGCAATCGCAGAACATCTACACGAAAAAGGAAAACACACAAGGATAATCAGAGAATCCTTAGAAATTATGAAAAATAAAAACCGAGAAGATGGTTACCGATTAAGCAACACGTGGAAACTAACTCTTCACAAAAACAAAGAAAACAAATGTCGCCACAAAATTAGTCGATACCAAACAGAAGATCAACCAATCATCGAAAACCAACCACCCGTCACTGATCGACATCAACCAACCGTAACGGAACATAGGTATATAAGAGGAGAGAAGACACACTCAGTCTTTAGAGTAATTTTGAAGAAGTGAAGGTTTAGGGAAAATTAAAAAAAAAAAATAGGAGGAAGGAGGAAAAAACTAAAAAAAAATTTTTTTAATTTTTTTTTTTTTTGTTGCTAATATTGTAGCATCATGAGCAGACCCCGGCCATCTTGCTACAATATTTAAAATTTTGAATTTGCTATAACATATAGCTTGTGTGGTAATAGAAAAATAATGTTTTCGGTTCCTAAAAATTTCAGCATCTTTTCCTCCTATAATACATTGCGAAACTTATATTAGTGTATACTTCATATTTATATAGTTTACCTGGCGATTGAATTTTTACATGCGTACAATCAACGGCACCTATCACACGGGGAAATGCTGCAATACTATAAAAATCTTGTTGCCTTCTTCGTAAATTGTTTACATCAGCCACAAATTGAATAAATTGATTGTACAATCTAGCTAACACTTCTGACACTTTCTTAACAATTCTTGATGCAGTAGATAAATGTACACCATGGAAATCGGCAACTGACTGTAAATAGCCACCTGTTGAATAGAAACGTAGACACAGTAACAACTGATTCATGGGTGAAACAGAATTATTTCTACAATATTATTGAAAATACTTTTGATAAATTAACATATCCACACCTACGTGTCATACACAAATTCAAGCTGCTCATCAATTAACTCCAAAATCTGCAGTGTACATACATATTCTTGACAACCTGAACCGCCTTCGAAAATTAACATCATCCATTGTGTCATAATAATTATTTCGCTGGTAAACCTGCCTTGGTATACCAAATTCCATTATTTCCAATTGCAACATATCTTCAATCTCTTCATTTTGATCAAAATCAAAATCACGCATTGCCATTGTTAATTTCCTTTTTAATTATTCTAATTTTATAATTACTTATGTTTTGAAATAGGATAATACGGGATAATAGTACCTAAATGCGCTGAATATGTTGATTTTTAATTGACACTTAATTGACTTTTCATTTAAGTGAAAGTTTAAGCGGCGGATCAGGTACCGCTTAAATATTTTGCTTTTAAGCGACGCTTATCTACGCCGCACAGAACGATGCAACACGAGTTTAACGATTTAAGGGACGCTTAAAATTTAAGCCAAACCGGTGCAAGTGGGCAATAGGGTTGCATTTGAATGACCTGTTTATATGCGATTTGCTTTTGAGTGTCATAATTGTGTCGCACAAGTAGTTTCAATTTTAAAATGTCTAATAAACTTCTAATGAAAATTCTATTGTATTTTTGCAATGTTCTTTTATTTAAAAAAAAAGTTTCAAAGAGGGTCTTTCAGTGTCTTTATGTAATATTCGATTTGCAGAAAGTCCGAAAACAAGTTCTAATGGGACACCCTATATTTACCTCACTGCAGTGAGTGTTGCCTTGTCCTAACTTTCTAAGTAATTAAATGATTAGATTAAAAATTATTGTTGAAGTGTAGACCATTCACTTGTGATTACCTAATGCATTATAGTATAGTGCATTTTAAGTTATCTGTTGCCGGCAAGCAACATAATATATGTTCTAGTTTACGCAATAAATTGATTGTGTAAATGGAATTTTAGAGATAATCAAACATATTTGAAATTGATTATAGATAGTGATTAATTTGCGTGCTTTAGCAAGTGTAACATTTAAACTTTCATTTTTAAAATTTAATGCAATACTACAGTTACTGGTTGTATTAACAATGTTAACTTTACATTTAAATCAAATTATAATACAAGAAATCTACCTAAATGTAATCTTCGACGAATATTAGTAATTCCAATAAAAAACATGAAATGAGAAGAGAATAACAAATGTGTAAAATTTATAATTAATGCAAAAAATTAGAAGGAGTCAAAGGTGTCCAAACTAAAATGTTACGGTACAAATTACGAAAAATCGAGTTGGATTAAGCCAAAAATTCAACTTAAGGGGGACTTAATTTGATTAAACTAGAATACAACAATAATCATCACCTATTTAAAAATCTTAGTAGGGAATAAGGGGTCTGGTACTATTTGTTTGCAAGCTTTGTATCCTGATACGTTTCAGTTGACTTTGTAGTAGCGTTTGGATAATACATAGTGTTTTAACAAAATAATGTCCTTGTTCAAGTTTGCCATTACAAGTAAAATGGTATGACAATATGATTTTCTATCGGCAAAGAAGATACTTTGAAAGAACTTTCAATCTTTAAAAATCATCTACTTACAGAGGGGTAAGCATCCCTTTAACAATATTATTTTCTAAATGTGTGAAATGGTTCTTTATTTCCAAACTTCAAAGGAACCCCTTACATTATTTAGCATATTTGAGGTTATCAGTTTTTTGATGTATACAATAAGTCAAATCATTTCAAAGAAGTCTGTGATAAAAAGAATAGAAAAATGTGGTCTGATTTTTCTGCACTATTTATTTTATGTTTCTACACCCAGTAAGTGTAGGATACCTGAGGAACAATAAAAAAAAGTCGCATTGCTTTGAGAAGTTCGAAAATTTCACACACTTTGAAAATAAGGTGTTTACCCCCTGTGAGGGATGACTGTTAGAGATTGAAAGTTTCTCTAAACTTTTTTCTTTGCCGATACTTGTACTTGGTGAGTGGGGGACATTATTTTGTTAGAACACCGCACCTATATTATCCAAACTCTACACTCTACAAAGTCAATTGGAACCCACCACGATACAAGTAATTATATAAGCTTCCAAACAAATAATACCAGATTCTGTAAAAGGGTGACTACCTCTACTCGAGGAATGATTATTATCGTATTTTAGTTTGACCAAATTGCGTCCTCCTTCTTATTAAAGTTGACTTGTTTTCGAGTTTTTGTTTAATCCATCTATAGTTTTCTCGGAATTTGCACTTTAACCTTTTGTTTGGACACTTTGTATGTGGTTAGGAAATACTTTTATTTTTATAAATTTTTTGAGAATATTTAATAGATAATCTGTTTTGCAGGAAGTAGCCGATTTTTGAAATTGTGCCATCTACTCCAACTTCAACAGACTTTTCAGTTTTTAAGACATCATATCGTTTAAGACGACCGACGATACTGCTTTGAAGTTAGAAATAGGTTTTTTTAAGAAACTGAGACTGATTTCTTTCATATTTGTTTGAACATACAACTACGAGGAGTGGTTTCTGTTACATGTACGTAGTTTCAGATCAATAATCTGATTTTCCATGTTCATTTAATTTTCGGATAACCGTGTTATATTGTTGAGCTGTTTCATTTTCGTCGTTATTTAATAATATATTATACAATGAGCATGTAATGGCTTACTATTAAGACACGAGCAACGTAATTACGAAATGAACCGAAGGCGAATTTCCTAATACACGTTGCGAGTGTGTTACATGCGAATTGCTATACAATTTTTTCTACGACTCCATGATGTTAAATAGAAACGCTAATTTTACAATTGAGCACTACTACCATAATTACGAATTGTCAAATTTGCTAAATATGTTTGACTTTTAGCCACAGCATCAGTCGATAAGTGCAATAAACAACGGTGTATTTCTATTGGTTCTGAATTTGAATCCTACTCACGGAACATTTGATAATTACGTAATGTCGCAATTTTATTGGTTCTAAATCTGTATCGTAATAAAAATTTGTATCGTAATGAATTTCATTAGAGTACAGATTGTAAAGCTCTAATATTTGAGTTAGCTCCCAAGTACAGTTCATACTGCTGGTTAAATTTGTCAAAATTTTTGGAAAGACGTAACCAATGAATAACATTTCGGTAGGTAAATAAAACTGATTTTCCATCGCAAGAAAAAAAAATTTTGGTTTTTCGTCAAGCGAGAAGCAACTATAGTTTTCACCTGATACCATGTAATATTTACGCTTGATGTAAATACTCTGCTTGCAACTCGGGTAGTTGAGTTGCATTAATAATCAACATTTTATAATTTAATACTTTTTATAACATCAAATATCAGAACCGACGAATGACGAAGAACATGGAAAATCAGATTGTTGATCTGAAACTACGCACATGTAACAGTTTCTACTAACTTACGTAATTTATTATGAAAGAACACTTCTTTTTTTATTGGACAAGATTAGCGCCGATACAGAAACGGAAAAGAAATAAATCAACAACTCTACTAACCTATTAATGTATCGTTCCATAACTACAGTTGAGAACGCTCATGGCTTGTCTTCATTGGCGACTTGATGATGGTTTTATTCGAATTTTTAAAAATGTGACTTTTGTTTTATCTTGCTCCATAACTTTTCACATGGTCCTAATTTTATTATTGAAAAACGTGCAGTGGAAAGACAGTTTTATCTAAAAGCTTTTTAATATCGTTCGTTTTTATCGTGGAGTATGTACATAAAAATAAAATAACTGATAACTTATACGTCGATTTTGTGAAATTGTTGTAGGACTTCAACGACATGATCACTAATAACAACAATAACAAATTGGGAAAAAAAATAAATAAGTTCTTAACTATTGACACAAAAACAATCATCATTAATCAGAATCTTCAAAATGATTGCCTCCGATTTGGAGACAACCCTTACATCTTCTAATTATAGATCGAATGGCCGAACCACATTCTTCTGCTATTGTAAACATGCTTATGAGTTATTATTTCCCTCAACTCTTGAACGCTGTTAACTAGTACTTCGTATCGTTTTTGTTTGATTAACCCCAGAAAAAAAAGCCCATCGGTGTTAGGTCTGCTGACCGCGGAGGTCAAGCGACAGGTCCACCACAACCAATTCATCTTCCAGGATAATGGGTGCCCACCCACTGTCGGAGACCTCTGCGATAGTGGACAGAGCAACCATCATGTTGGAACCAATTGTTTAATTTAATATTCAGTGGGACATTTGAAGGTCATAGAATTCTGTCAATAGAAATTGAAGGAATTCGTTCGCATTTAGTCGCTGTGGCAAAAAGTGTACTCCAATCAATATGTTAATCATAAGGATTATCAGCTGCCCACACATAAGTATTTCTTTGATTTAAAATACCCCACGTGTTAAACTCGGCCTCATCGGTCAAGATGATCTTTTCAGAAATTCGCAGATACTGATAGCATTGGTCAATAAGCAATCGCAAAATACGCGCCTAAGTGCTATGTCGTCTGGCAATAAAGGTTGAACACCCTAGATGTGATAAGGATGACGCTCATCGCTTTGAGGGATCTCCACGCAAAACAACGTGAAATTTTCAATGCAGCAGCTAATCTTCTGAGGCTGATTGATGGCATCTCGTTGAAATAGTTCATATTTGTTTGGTTTTTACTTCATCCTGCAGTACAGCGAATGGTCCATCAGAATACGGACAAATAATATAGATTGATCCAGTGGCTTTCAAGCTATTGAATGCTGCAATGATTGTTGATCCCTTTGGAAATGTCTTATTGGGGTATCGCACCGAATACTCAGAGCGAGCAGAGGCGGCATTTTCATCAGAAAACCGTATAGGAACACCATATCGACATATTCCGCATTGACAAAATTTGAGGCACGATTTAAATCTTTAATATTCCAAGATCAGCAAATGGGAAATTGTTAGAAATATGTTTTTAAGCTTGGTTTTAGCTCATTTAATAAAATAAAAAACCTTTTTTGGCCTCCTGACGTGTAAACGTCAAATTAACATTGAAATTACAAACCCTGAAACGTCATGATTACGTAAATTACCAAAATCCGTCCTTAAGGTACATTTGTCAATAAAAATAGAACAAAACTATGTTTACCAAATCAACATTTACACAACTTTTTTACTGTTAAATGGTAAAGAAATAATGTAATTGATTGATTAATTGTAAATGATTAGCCTCATCTTATGTATTGTGGATTATACTTCATTTCACGACCGATATTGATAATTGACACCAAAATATTTGTTAATTTTTACCATTTAAAAATTGTCGGCCAAAATTTATTACAAAATCTATTTTTGAATAAATTTGAAGCACGACGCGAATGTAAATAACTATTACAGTGCTTAATAAATTTCAAATTTATTTCGCGCTGTAAAATTTAATTTCCCCCACGCGAATGTAAATAACTATTACACTAACAGCCAGTATGTCAATCTGTGGTTAACGTTAATTTTTGGTTAATTTCCAAGTAGACAATTGTGACAACAATTATTAACATGTCAGTTAATACAAAATTAAAGTTAACCCATGACTCAAGCACTTGTCGTATATCTCTAAACATAAAATAAGTGAAATGTAAAATGATGTTTCTGCAAATCACGTTTAATTAAATTAACAAACAAAAATAGCGACAATAGAAAAAATCCCGTTTTTACATAACCAATAAACCTAATTTCAGTTATTTAACCGATAAACAACGGTACTGTTCTTTATTTTTATAATAGAATATTCACAGTTTTAATTAAATCCCAATCTAATTATTCTTTACAAAAAAAATGTAGCACACATGTATTTAAATGTACATTGAGACGATAAAAATTAAGGAAGATTTTAAAATTTGTAGGTATAGGTATCGTTCGGATTTGAAAATTAAAATGTGGCGTGAATGAGTTCTGCTATGGTGTAGTTTTGAAATAACTAATAAAATAAAGTAAAGTTGTGTAATTTGTAAAATGTATTTAAAAATAAAAAAGTTAGGAGAATTATTTATTCATAGTATACTTGGCGCTAAATAACGTGTGGTAAGTTTTAAGTAAACATGAATCCAATAAATAGAGAAGAAGAAATGAAGATACGTATTTTTTTTTAATATAATGGACTAAATGAATGACAATAATAGGTAGAATTAGGGAAATCGTGGAGTTAAGGTTTAAAAGAACGGAAAAGTCAGAAAAATGTGAATATGACAAACGAATTTGAAAATGATAACGGACCAAATATTAGAGCGAAAGAAAAAGAAAAAACCCCACTTTGTAAAATATTAAAAACAAAATTGTTTTTTGAAGAAGCTTAAAGAGCGTTTCACATCTATCATTGTTTAAATCAAATGTGAAATTTGTGGTACGGCTAAATTTATATGATCAAATAAGTTTGACAATAACGGTGTTTCATATTTGTCAAATTCATTTGATGAGGTTGGTTCCGCCTGTTTTTTTTTTATTTTGTCGTTACTTTTCAATGATCAAATGTTTGTCAAAAACAAATGATGATGTTTACACTATCAAATTTATTTGACGGAAACACGTCAAAACCCAAAATTGTCAGATACAGTTAATAATATAAAAGTATTGAAAGTACCTAATTTGTATAGTCTAGTCTAGTCGGTCTTTTTAATAAAAAAAAAAATTTTAAATAAATATTATATAAAAAAATTTTTTTAAAATTATAAAAATATAAAATAATATAAAAAAAAAAAAAAATTTTTTTAAATTTATTTAAAAAAAAAATTTAATATAAAAAAAATTTTTATAATTCACAAGTAGGTTTCAACATCAGAGCTCATTTCATCAATACGTCTTTGTACAGTGTTGTTTCTCAAAGGAATTTTTTTAAATGTCAAATGAAAGTGGTGCCAGCTTACAAAAATGCAATCTTAGCGAAACTTTTGAGGATGACACCTTCTTAGTTGTTCTTCCAGCTTCGATGGTTTTATAGAGTCATTGTCAAGAATTAGTTACTTAAAAAAAATATTTACCTGGTCATGTTAAATCCAGTGGGGTTTTCCCCGAAAAATACCTAGAGCTAACTTTTTGCAGAGGGTCCCCCCAAAAACTACTATTTTTGGCACTTTTTCAGTTTATGCCCTAAAACTTTATTCCTGTGCGTTTTTTTTTAATAAATAAATGAATAAAAAATATATATATATAAAATATATAAAATAAAAAGTTCTCAATGAATGTTGTACAGTACAAAATTTCACATAAATTTCACTAGTCAAGGTTTTGTCTTTGCTAAAGGAACACTGAGATACAGATACAATAAAAGAAAAATATAAAAGAAGTATAGTTAGATGAGGAGTTAACAAATTGATTCCTTTTTCCCTGGTCTGAGTGGTTTTTTTCATAAGCATCTCCTGACTGTAACACAATGTTTTCTTTCAATACTCCATGTTCACTTGTCAATTTTATTTATGGTTCAATTAGTTGATCAAATGTGCACGTAAGGGTTGATTGCAAATTTAAATGGGAATGGGTGTCAAACATCACACACTTCTAAAGGCCTTACAATCCATTTTTTTTTAATTTTTGAAATCCGATCATTAATTCCTGAAAAAAATATCGTTTAAAAGAAATTTTTTTTTTGGTGTTAAAAATTAGGAAGAAGTGGGTTTAAACTTGATGGAAACAGATATGTCAGTTAAATGCTCGAAATGAGTACCATCAACTTCTATACAATGATAAAGATTTTGTTCAAAATGTCGTCGTATTTGTGCAGTAACCTGACGCCATTCACGTACGATACGTTGTCGTAAACATTCTGAAACATTCGGGTAGCGTGACATAAACTTTAGACTTCAAATAGCCCCACAAAAATAAATCTAAAGGTGGTAGATCTGATGATTTTGCTGACTATTTAACAGCACCTCTCCGTCCAACCCTTCTCCCAGGAAACTTGCGGTCCAAAAACTGCCTAACAATAAATGCAAGGTAAGAGGGAGCTCCGTCTTGTTGGAATATCTACTCATGTTCTAAGTAACGCTCATTATTTTCTATAATCTCCTTTGACATTTGAGATGTGATCTTCTAACATAACGATAAGTTCATCTCACCAGTCAGATTACCGGGGAAGGAAAAAGGTCCAATAATATGATCACCATAAATACCTACGTTTAATTTTTCTCACAAAACTACAAGCGGTGGTCGTAGTCATCTTCATTTCTTTACTAAATGTAAAACGTATAAATGTTGTACATGTTTATTTGTGTGGAGAATTATGCAGTTCTGGTAGGGGATTAATTGTTTTAAACAAAAACCTTATTATTTCCACCCTTTCCGTAATAGAGTAATTTTTTTACTGTTTTAGATTATGACACATTTGTAAAATATTTGATTATTATAATAAACAAGTTGTCAAGAGCAAGTGTTTTTAATTACAGTCAATTGTTTAATCCTACTACTTTGAAACTTAAACACCGTTCTTTTAATCGATATTTTTCGGAAATTAATGATCGGATTTAAAAAATAAAAAAACTGTGGATTAAACGGTATTTAGAACTGTGTGATGTTTGACACTTATTATTTTTGGTGTGCAATCAACCCTTACCTTAGGGTTGAAGTTATGCAAATAGTAATAATCCATTCCCCCGTCACACTAAAATTGACGTGTATGAGCGTTTTTCGCAAAAAATTGTTAAAACTTTCGTTGACAATTTTCAGTGGGCCACTCTGTATGTGGCATGTGTAATTATAGTTTTCTGAGTAACCTCCAAGAACTGAATCGAATTCAATATCACCGTCTATGGCATCTACAGACTCTTCCTCTTGGAGGATGATTTATGGAGAATTGTCACATGCGTGACCACTCAGTCCTTGCACAGACTCGAACATAGCAATCATGCTCTCTTACAACTGTAAGCTGCGTTGCAGCAGCCTTTTGTGCACTTGCAGGAAATGATATGCAGTATCGAGTCAGGGGCGGCATTACGTGTCATCGTGACGGGGATTATCTTGAATCTTGTGGCTGACCAAACCTGAAAGTAATGATTCCTTTTTGTGACCAAGCCAAAGTATGTACCTGAAGGTACGTTCGTTAAACATGGTAGACCGCTGCGTCTAAGGTAGGTGGTAGCCGAGCCAGCTGAAATTTGGGCTTTGCGACAGATTTAGTGAAAATTTTGTAGGGCAGGTTACCGAGTGTATCTGTGCCACAAGGAATTTCTCCCCGACCTTAGATATTTTGTTGAAAATGGAGTCAGATCGGTAGAAGGTAGCCGCTACGCTATAGCTACCGCAAAGACTGTGAAGGCAGATGAAGTTGACGAATAGAGGATGCTAGAGAGATAATGTTCCTGTGAGATGAGGCTAACGCTGCCAAGAGTTCAAGAAGATCCACATCTTCTCCTTTATAAGCGTTTTGAGACCTTTTGCTTTGACAACGAACACTTTACCGTCTTCCTATTTTCGCATATGAAATACACTTTTTTCACCGTAAGAGATGCCATTTTGGCAAGTCGCAAACCGAGAGAAATTCTTTACACATAAGAAGAATTTTTGATGGTATCCTTGGTAACATAGCACAAATGCCTACGATTCATTCGTGACAATAGGACATGAATTTACGACTACTGTTAGTAGAGGGCGCATTGATAAAACCATCAGAGTTTACCACAGTTTCTACACACACATCTCATTCGAAGTTTCACTAATATATGAGTCTGAGTATACAAGTAGCCCAGTCATTTGAAATAACTTACACACCAATTTCTGTTCTTCACATCAATAAGTCAATCATTGAACGCAATACAACAATGCAGTGAAAAATTGTGGAATACGCGTGTATGTAATCGCAACTGTGGCGTCTGTGATTTTTGGATTTTCGTGTTAGTATAGGAGGAAACCATATGGGCGAGTGGGGGTGGTGGGTTTATTAGGGACGAAATCATCGCTCTTTGGGGTGGTCAAGGAGTTTATTATTTAGGTCACTGCGCGTTGGCGATATGCGATGAAACATGTGAAACTAAAGTTCGAGGTAAAGTTTAACTACTTTAACATCATCATCATCATCATTTTGGCACAGAAAACATAAATGTAGGTTAGAACATAGGTTACAGCAGTAACTAGTGGCGGTAACTAAAGCAAAATTTTGTTAAAATTTGGATCTATCGGTCTTGTTAAATCAGAATAAGTAATGTGAAAACAGCAAGATTTGTTTGTAATTAATGATTACATGAGAAGGACTGTAAATCTAGGTTCCAGTTATTTAAAACATAATTTTTTTAGCTTTTGAAATCTTATCCCGCTGGAAGACAAATGCGCTGGAACTTGCGCGAATTAATTTTAGTATAAAATTTTAACGCAAGTGCAATTACTGCATTCGTAGATGTATACTGTGCTTACAACTTTCATTTGAAACTATTTTTGCTAGAATGCATATAAAAAAAGTTATAGGGAATAAACTGAAAAAAGTGCCAAAATCCCCTGCCAACTGTACTAAAAACGCTAATTGAAAGTATATCTTTAATTTCATACTAAGTAAAAGTTGAAAAGTATCGGGGTTTAATTTACATTCCAATATTTTATGAGTAAACGATTTTGGAACTAATACAACTTCAAAACTTGTCTCTACTACTGCAATGATTGTTATTAATTAAGATAAGAAGCAAAAAATAAAATTATTAATTATATGATGACGTTTATTGTTATCATTGTTTTAGATTGTTCAAAATTTCAATTAACTTTAATTAAAAACAAATAATTAAATATTTTACCGATACCGTCATTTTGGATAAACTTCAAAATGTGTTATTTAATAATCACATTTATGTCATTTTGACAGCGATAAATCACCGATTATTTCCATCGCCATATCAACACATTAATGACACAGCCAATGTATGAGTTTTAGACCAATCATTTTTGTTTAAGTTGGATAAAATAGTGGATTATTTTACTATGAGTTAAACAATCATATTTTTTAACTTCAAGTGAAGTATATTATTTTTTCTTCAAGCGTTTATTGCTAGTTTTCATGTGTTATTTTCAAAATTTTGGGATTCTCGAGTGTTATAGTGACGTTTTATTCTGGACGAGTTAAGTTGGTACTTTCCTGTTACATTCATAATATGACATAAAACCGAGGTACCAATCTCTAAATAGTTTAAACAGTTTAGTAAAAACAAAAGAACTGTTTCTTTTAATGTTTAGACAGTAAAATGCGTTTTTAGCGTTTGCCAGTAGTTCAGTAATATGCCGTTTTATTGTCGCTTGAAGAAAAATTAAATTGTTTGCTTCCTCTCGAGTTGTCAAATCTGATAAGTAATTTCGTAATTGATATTAGGGAGATTTTGGGTCACTAGTTTCAGCGTTTATGGTTATTTGTGCGCATGCGCAGTAAAAAAAGGGAATTAAACGATATAACACTAACGCCAAACTTTATTTACGGCGAATAACATTTACTTCATTCTGCATCGAATTTTGCTACTTTACAGCCCCTTTTCAGTCAGAGAAAACGAAAAAACAGACTTGTCCTATAAAGTGTTACTACGGAATCACATAATTAATCATCGCAACAACAATAATAATAAACACTGAAGAAACCGCCGTGGCTAATCATGTTTTACAAATGCACCTAGACTAAAAGGGTTCGTAACAAAATTTTGAAATTACTCGATTCGATGTCTTTAAATTTTGTTTTCATATTTGGCAGAACGAAGTAAAATACATAACGACATTCGTCCGTAAACTTTTTACCTTCGAGTTTCAGTCCTAAAATTTACTTCGCCCATCGGAGAAACTTTTTCTACACTCCAACTTTTCTCTGGATAAGTTTACTAATTGAATGAAACAATAATTAATATTATAATCAAAATAAAATTAATAGACAAATTTATCCGATTAAAAAACACGGTGATGTTACTCTCGGTAAATTTCACTGCGTAATCTCTAAGAACAAATTTAGTAGGCCTAGGCAAGTCTACCATTTATACAGTGCGTTTTATATTGACGGTTAGGTAGTAAATATTATAACTGTTGTTAACTTTTGTTATACTAAGCTAAGCTAACAGAAACTAGCGGCTTTCAAGTTGTGGATAAAAGTTTTATTTAGAATGCGAATTATATCTCACAACTCCGCTTCAAGGCATTCAATGCTGATTATGTAGACGATGGAATAATCATTCTGTAGCAACTTCGGGCATGAGTTTGATACATGCTAAACATAAACCTTAAATTCAACTTGATCTCTGTCAGCCTAATGCTATTAATGATTACTTTCTCAATTCCACCACTACGTCTACTTTAGATAACAATGTATTGATGAGATACAAATATCACAATAAAAAAGATAGTGAATTTGTTACGGAAGCTAAAGTTTTGAAATTGATACAAAATATAAAATCTGACGCCTAAGGAATCGACTTTATAAATCTAAAACTATTGAAAATTGTGATACCTTTATTGCGTCGCAGACTTAACCCAATAAATCATTATCTTTGCCATTCGACTGTACCGCTAAAACACCCATTCCGAAGAAGCCAAATCCAACTAGTGTTTCTAAAATACGTCCTATTAGAATCCTTTCTACTATGTCCAAGATAATGGAAATAACCCAATCAATGTACACATTTGGGTCGAACAAAATTAAGCAATATATGATATTCTGAAATTATGTAGTTGAATACATATTGTATCAGTTTAAAAAACTTTCTCCAAATGATATGACCTGTAATTCTAAAAAATTGCAAATTTTACAATTTTTAAATTGTTTAAATATAAACATTTTTAAATAAACAAATATAAAAAGTTTTTAAACAAAGTTGTAGTTTAAGACCTTACCTACAACTTCTGTTTGAAATTTTTTTCATAACTCAATTTCTAACAAAAATACAGCCGATTTTCAAAAAAGTATTTTTGACAACTGCGCATGCGCAATGCCTTACAGTTCTCCTGTTATTTCAATCATTCACTCTTTCACTAATAATATCAGATAGAAATATAGTACTGATAATTACTAAAGCAACACTATTTATCACAGAAATCTTAAAATTTTAGTGAATAACATTTTTATAAAGATTTGAAATATTTTTCATTGCTAAAATTAATTTTTAGACTAAAAAAAAACTAGAGATATTTTACAAGTATTTTTGAAACGAGTGGTAAAACTTTTCTCTAAGTCATTTTGTCAGTTGGTAACAATAATTTATTACGAATAACGAACCATTTTCTTCAAGGTAAAGGTCAAACAAACGATCGTTACCAACTCACAAAAGTGACTTAAAAATTGTTTTTATTTCTTGTTCAAATAACTTTAGTTTTTGTTTGCTTTAAAAATTAATATCTCGTGAACGATCAATGTCAATGTCAAAATGACACATGTTTGAACTTCAATGCTTACGTCAACACAAAAGTGCAAAAAAATTAGGTAGTGCCATTTAAAAAAGTATCAATGACGTCATTGCAAAAAGTAGAACAGGTAAAAAATGAATCTGAATTTCAGGAAATATGCGCTTTTAATAGTATATTACATAAAAAGAATTGTAAAAGCTTATTACGAACGATAGTGAAGAGTTTCTTAAGAGTTTCGTTAAATAATATCCGTGCAAAAAGGACCTTTACTGCACCTGTATAATTAGATCTGTTAAAATATCTTTACCTTTGTAACAAATAAAGATATTAAAAAATATTCAAATAAAAGTTACAGCTTAAGATCTTAGGTATAACTTTTATTGGAAATTTTGCGTTTTATTTTTTAAAAGTTATATTAAAAAATAAAAACGCAGGTAAATCAGGTGTGCACAGGTAACCACAGGTCACTTTGTATGGAGAAAGTTTGCTTCATTGATAGTACTATAGTTCAACTATATAAATTCCAAATTTTGTTCATTCCTTAATTTTTTCTAGATTTTGAAGAGATTTTGTGCATATTGATTAGATTAAAAGGTTGTTTTTGAACAACTACCCCAGTATGCTAATGAGAATTTTTATCAGCAATTCAGTCTGGTTTTAGAAGTTGGCACAGTATTAATACTGCTTTATTAAAAATAACGAATGATATTGTAAAGACCATAGATAGTTAGAATCTTGATTTTTCTCGGTTATAGCAAAGCCTTTAACGTTGTTAATCACGAACTGCTTCTTGCCAAACTACGCTACTATAGAATCTCTAAGGCCCGGTCGCACCAATTAACAAACTGAGTGTTGGAACGGCCGATCGACTGTAAATCAAAACTATAGTGTTGTACTATTAAAAAATCGACAAAATTAATCAGTCGTGTTCCGTCGGTATTTCTAAATACGAGCCATTTTTAAATATTTCCTTGGTAATTTGTGTTGTCTTGGTTGGCTTTTGATTTGAAGCTTGATAAAGTTATTTCCTTTAAAAATTATTAGTGCAACCATAGTTATCCGAAATCGGAGGATTATTGATTAATCAGTTGATTATCGATTATTCGATCGACTGTTTATATGATAGGTTTGTGCAACCCGGCATTAGCCTGTCGTAAATTGGTTTCAAAGTTATCTTACCTACAGTACGCAAACGGTAAATATTAATGGCCAGTTATCAAGAGAGACATTTGTATCGTAGGGTGTACCTCAAGGGAGCATACTTGGACCACTTCTGTTTACCATTTTCACAGCTGATCTACCTCTAATTACATCAGAAGACTACAGTCTGCATCTATATGCAAATGACACACAAATCTACAACTCGTGCTTCCCCAGTTAAATTAATAATGCAGTTAACGTTCTCAATAAAACCTTCAAAAGGTTTACGAGTGGTCTTCAGAAAATGGTCTCATCATCAACCCCTCCAAGTCAGTAGTAATGTGTTTAGGTTCTAGTGCTTCTGAAAATCTGTCTTTTGAGTCTCATGTTACAAAGTTATTAAAAATGCTCAATTTATAAACTTAAGCAAATATTACTTTCTCAAGTTAAATATTTTAGGTTTAAGAATACATATAACATTCCTTTACACAACACATTCTTCTTAACAAATTTGATTACATCTTAAACTCTATAAACCAAGAAACCATTAAACGTTAGTTAAACGTAGAATTATTTACTTTTTTTGTTGTTGTTTACTGTATTATTATAACCAACAGAAAACCACCAAAAACTGCACCAAAAACTTAACTCGGACACGTGTTACAACAGCTAAGTTGTTATTATCAGCGATACCGATACTAAAAATAAAAACAACGGGAAGCTTATATATACTATCTGCTTATCACGCATCGTTAAACTTAATTGATTCTTAGATAAGCTTAAATAATTCCGAAAATCCTAATGGACCGTTATCATCATAATTCATAAGCAAATTTTGTTTTTAAAAATTTCTAAACTTTCATAAGAATCAAGTTCGTTTTATTATCTACCCTCTTAATTAATTCAATGTCGCCTACTCTATGGCCATTTTCAAGCATATGCATGGCAACACTGGACCTATCTGTGCGATGATATTTGACATGAGCTACGTGCTCTTTAAAACGAGTTTTAATAGGTCTCTTGGTTTGCCCTATATATACTTGGTTACAGTCTTTACAATTAATTTTATATATTCCCGATTTATCACACATTTCTATTGGGTCTTTCGGATTGCCTAAAAGATTTTGCAAGTTGTTACTACTAGAAGTTACTGTTTTGAAAATATTTTTTGAAGACCTTTGTGTATGTGGGATAATTTGGTAATTTGACATATTTCTTATCTATTTTGCTATTACTAGTTCCTAACGTTGTAATGTTTCTAATGTTTAACTTATGTTTATGTTTTCTAATTATGTTTGTGACAATTGATTCTTGAAAACCATTGTATGATGCAATCTGCTTAATATTTCGCAGTTCTTTATCAAAGTTTTGTTTTGACAATGGGAAATGTAATAATCGGTGAATCAAAAAGTTGAAAGATGCAAGTTTATGTTGCATACTATGGTTGGAATCATTTGTTATAAACCTCATAGTGTTAGTGTCTTTACGATAAATATCTATATCTAGTTTGTTGCCATTTCTTGTCACTAAAGTGTCTAAGAAAGGTAACTTAAGGTTTGTTTCTGTTTCATAGGTAAACTTGATCGTCTCAAATTTTGAATTTAAAATTTCTACAAATTGCTGAGGGCTGTAAACTTTAGTGTCGATGACTGCAAAAACGTCATCTACATATCTACACCAAATTCTAGGAAAATAATCTAATTTATTTTTTATATCAGTTTCAAATTTACCCATGAACAGGTTAGCCATAAACGGAGATAAGCTGTTACCCATTGTTGTACCATAATTTTGTTGATAAATATTATTGTTAATTTGAAAGTAGGTTTGACTCATACATAATCTTGCTAATTTAATAAAATTATCTACTTCTGAATTGTCTAAATGGTTTTGGTGTAACATATCTTTCAAATAATCTAAAGTGATATATATCGGAACGCTTGGAAACAATGAACAGACATCGAATGAAACTAAAACTTCGTTCTCAGTCAGCTCAATGTTTTTAATTTTTCAATAAAATCGTATGAATTTTGAACACTGAAATTTGATTGTTGATATTCAAAACTGTTGAATTTATTTGACAACCATTTAGATATCAGATAAGTAGGAGCATTAATACCTGAAACAATGGGACGCATTGCTTTTCCGGGTTTATGTATCTTAGGTAAACAATACATTCTAGGAAGAACCGGGTTAGATACCGTTAGTCTAAACCTAAGTTGTTTTGGTATAATATTTTCACATTCTAATAACACTCTACGGGTATCAGCAATCATTTTGGGAAGAGGATTTTTAGATATTTATGAATAGGGACCTTCATTAAGCATCACCTGAACTGACTCAAAATAATCCTCTTTGTCGAAAATAACTACTTTATTGCCTTTATCTGCTTTGAGATAACAACAATTTTTCTCTTTAAGATTTTAACAATGTTTATTTCTCTCGCGTTAAATTTAAATTTTGGTAACTGCTGAATGATAACAGCTTAGCTGTTGAAACACGTGTCCGAGTTAAGTTTTTGGTGCAGTTTTTGGTGGTTTTCTGTTGGTTAAATAGACGCTGCAGTTGGTGTTCCTTTCCTTTGATGTATTATTATACTTCTCTTTTTCACATAAGAAAACGTTATTTTCTAAGCTAGAGTGGAAGACCAACTTTAAAGTTAAATTTCTACCTTTTGTGGTTGTCCCACAATAAAGATTTTTTTATTTTGATTTTTTTTGTTATCTTAATTGTATTAAATTAACCACACATTATTAAAAATAATTATTCCCGCTGCATACCCGAAATTTATGTATGTAGCACTAGAAATTTTTGTCTGAAAACTAATTATCCGGAATCGCTGTATCTATACGAGCGGGCAAATACACCAATAAATTCAGGAGTTTATTAAACAAACGAGGTGACCTTTCCAGAACGCAACGAAATCTGCATGTGTCATTTATGCTCTTCAGTGCCGCTATCTTCTGAGAAATTGTGTTCATTGATTTATTTCTAATTTGTATTTTCTAAGTTGATTCACTGTATTGAATGCAATCACACTCTTTATTAAGGCTTTTCTTTAAGAGAATCTAAAATTGTGCCACCATTTACTTTTAATGGCGATAAGCGGTAGGCACATTTATAGTGTAGTTAGCCCTGGCTAATTTAAGTTTATTTTCACTTTAATAAAATCGTATGTATTGTAACTTGTTTTAAACTTTGTTATTATTTTTCTTTTATTTGGTTCCTACCCAAAAGTTCCAAAATATTTTTTGTTTGTCTTGTTTCATTCGCAATAACCATGTATATATGCAAGAAGATAATTCTAAATATAATACTATAAATACTAAAATCAAATATTTAACCGCAATACTGTTTGTTTTATTAGGGACATTATCTTATTTCGTAAAACGTCGGTTAGAGCGGTATCCCACAAGCAAACATATTTATTATCACATTTAAAATCTAATAAATAATTTATAATGTTTGTAAAGTGTCATTTGTCCTTGTTTAGTCCAAATTTATATTTTAATAATAATTTGGATTAGATGAAATAAAAATAGTAATAGTAGGTCATGATTAAATAAATACCCATTTGATGATTAATAAAAAAATACATAAATTGTAACAGTGGTTATCCTTTTTAAATAATTTCCATTTACCTACCACGATTTTTAGATTCTTTAATTATTTTTTGTTAACATTGAAGATGATTGTTTTTTGTCTTACGATTTCTTATTAACTATTAAATCATCATCATTATTATTACAAATGACTTTGACCTCAAAAAATTATTAGTAATGATCGTTCATTCTTTTTAATACTTTTTAGTGTAAATAATGTTTAGTTTTATTTAAAACTGTTAATTGTTAAATTAACTAATCGAATAAATTGTAATTACCTGTAGGTACTTAGTGTTTGTGTCAAATGGAACAGGATGCTCACAATTTAAATGCACACTTAATTACGTTAAATTTCTAATTTAATTGTGTAGATTTCGTTACACATAATCATGTTATCCAGAATATTATGTATTTAAATGTTGCTACAGCCAGACCATTAACTTGCTTGTTCCTTGATTTGAAGGTAATTTTGAAGGTGGATTTTCCTATTTGTCTAAACTTAATTTCTTAAGTGGTCTACAATAACGGGTGTTTTTTTAAAATCTTGAAGTTTGGGAAGGTGTAGGAAAAATTGAATATTTTTAGGCTTAATTAGGAGCAAATGAATAAAAGTTAGGCAGGTTTTGCACATTGTATTACACTACTTTCTTTGGGAAATCCTAATATTAAACCATAATGAAAAGAATTAGATGTTACTAATATTTAATATTGTAATTCGGTATTATTACGTTTTATAAATATACCATCAATGTAACATCAAACTGTGAAATTATTTATTACGTACATTACGTTTAATGTACAGGGCGTCTGTAAAAGATTTTTACACACGCTTACCACATATTCTTGGACCAAAATAAGCCGATTTAAGTATACTTATCTTAATCCAAATTCGCTTAGTTTAGGCGCTATGCGGTCTTGAAGTTAAAATCGTTTTTTATTATAAATTTGAAACGCCGTGTGCGATTTTAATAAGATTTGGCATATTGGAAGAATGTTTTCCGAAAATTACTAGAAAATACTAATACCGGAAGTGAATGAAACACGCATGACCATTAGTGACACAAAATAATTTTTATTCGATAGAGAATTCAAGAATGATCAAATTATGTCGCTTCTAATTTTTTTTTTCATATTCGTTTTAGTTCATGCGTGTTTCATTTGTCCAATAAAACTAGCTTACTATGCCAAATCTTATTAAAATCGCCGTTTTAAATTTATAACAAAAAACAATTTCAAAATTTTAACTTCAAGGCCGCATAGCGCCAAAATTAAGCGACTTTAGACTAAGGTAAGTTTACTTAAACCGGCTTATTTTGGTCCAAGAAATATGTGGTAGTGGTAGGGGTGTGTAAAGACCTTTTACAGACACCCTGTATATAGTTGCACATAATTTAGTTAGTATGTTCTAAATATTTTTACATAAAGTAATTATTTTTGATCCTATATTTTAATAAAAATTTTAATTATTTACTACAAAATATGTAATTACAGGTGTTTTGATAAATATATTATAATTAATTGGCACAGTAATTTAAAATTAAAGTTTATAGAACTCAATCAAATCACAAACTTACACTAGGTACTCATCTTCAAATTTTTCTTCCAATTTCTCGTTTTTTCTGTTTAAAGTAATTTTTATTAAATTGTTAAAAATTTTAGTAAATAAGTAACACTCTTCTATTATATATTGAAGGTGACCGTATTTTCTTTAAGGTTCGAAAATATATCATCAAGAGCTTTAAAAAAAATGGCATGTCAATGTATTGTATACGGTGTTTTAGAAGCTATATCAATAAAAATGATACCTACTTGTAACGGTCTGTTACAAAGTAACTTGAAATAATTCAACATATATTTTTATTAACGTTATTTTCATTTTTATTAGCTGTGTTTAATCTTAATTGCTTTTATGTTAAATTATTTCAAGTTACTTCATAACATAGCGTTAAAGTAGGTGTCATTTCTACTAATAATTAGCTATATCTTCTAAAATACCATGTACAATACATTGACATGATATATTTTTTTAAAACTCTTGATGAGATTATTTCGAATCTTAAAGAAAATATGGTGTGTTCCATTCAAAAAAATGTAAAAAAAATGTCAGAAGTTCGCGCTACTCTGTATATAGGAATGATCTTCAGAATACTATTACATAATGAGAACCAAAAGTTGGTGGCCCCCTTAATCCAAAAGGTACAAGAGATTTTATGGAAAAATTTAAGATACCTTAATTTTTGCACATAAAATGCAATATTTTCCGGTTTTCATAAATATGTACAGTTTCCCTTAACTTATACCCTACATATACTGTATCGTTGAAAAGCTAATTAATTGTACTAATGATCCATAAAAAGACCTATAAGGTGAGATATTGTTTGGTTTGCATTTTGCTTCGCCCTGCATTAATAAAAATAATTGATACAAAACACAGCTAATGACATGGAAATCAGATGTTAAAAGAAATACATGTTAAATTATTTTAAGTTATTTTATAACAGAGTGTTAAAGTAGGTACTTATCATTTTTACTAATAATTACCTATATATTAGTTTATGTTGCCACGACTGCTTGGAACACCCTGTATAATCAAAAATATTTTTAAAATGTGCACTCAGTAATTGTACTAAATGTGACAAATTATATCTTTTTTATTAACTTAGCTATCCTTTGATGTCAGAAGTTTGCACCACCCAGTATTATAATTGGAACGTTTGAATTTTTAAATTTTGATTCAGTATATTATTTTAGCACGAGAGGAAATTTCTAATTTTTTTTTATAGTTTTTATTTATACTGGTGACAACTTAAAGTACACAATTTCATTTTTTTTAATTATACAGGGTGTCCAACCAGAAATGGTCCAAACTTTGTAGAAGTGTTTCTTGACCAATTCTAAGCTAAAATGATTCTCTAAAGTTTTTCGTATAGGGGTTCCTTTTCCCTTAAAATTGTCAGCCCTACTGGGTTATGGTCATGATGTGATCAAGTTCTTACCATTGTCGTATCTAGTGTAAAGCAGAGCATTACCATGGTCATGCGAGAACTGTGGTTTATCAACAAGGGAAGAACTTATTGTAAGGCTGGAACAGTCATTTGCCTCAATTCAGAACTAATCTCGTAATTGGAGGGGCAACTTAATCGAAGAATTAAAATGTGCATAGCTGTTGGTGAGGGGCACGCTGAGAATCTTGTTAAGTAACTTTATTGTTGAGTTTGTTAATTCATTGTAAATTGCTATCCTAGGTTTCCTCTTACTGTTTCGAGCTATTAAACCCAGTACAGTTGACAAATTTAAAGTGCAATATTTTGAAAGGAAGCCCTATATGAAAAAACTTCAGAAATTATTTTAAATTAGAATTGGTCAAGGAACAGTTCTACGAAGTTTGGGCCATTCCTGGTTGGCACCCTGTATAAATTGGAGGGTTTATGGAATAACACTGTTTTGGTATGTTTTGACCAAGAGTGGTTTTGAATGGAATACTATTTTTTTTTATTTTTTGATCCAACGCATTATTTTGGGAACTTTTCTTAAATTTTTCTAGAAAATAATATTCTGTGTTTTAATTTTGAAAACAAAACCAATTAACTAAGATTATCAAAACAGTTTTTGGTTTAGATTTTTTGTCTATTATACTATAAAACAAAAGCGATTTGTAAAAGTTACGGGTTCTTGGATTTTTTTTGTGGTGGGAGAGAGTTCAACAGTACATTTATATAACTTCCATCTATAGTAAAAAAATTAATAACTATATTTCTTCCGGGGTCTATCTTCAGTCTGTCTTTTAAATTCATTCTTGTTCTTGCGTTCTACAACAAAACCCAAAGAGATTAGCCCCGATACTGTTTAGCCCCGTAGAGTCTGCTGTCTCCAAGACCACTTAACCCCGAAATCACTTAGCCTAGGAACTATTATCTCCGAGATCGCTTAGCCACGCTAACCTAACTTTACCTTTTTTTAGGCGGTTCTAAAAAACATCATTCATCTCGAAAGTACCTTAGCTGATTTCAGTGTTCATTTATAGTTTTTCTGCAAAATTCTTTTTTCAATTGATTATATCTGTCACAAGTTCAGTTTATCTACTTCGCAGTATCTACATTTATTCTCAATTGTTTTACCAATCTTTTTTGTATATGTGCTAAACGAACCATGCCCTGGCAGAATCTGTGTCAAGTAATAATCATTTTTACATTCACATTTCACCCATTTCATTATACGTATAATATTACGTCTTTAGTTTATTTCCCTTTACCCTAGAGATCTTTCTATCTATTTTGAGATAACATGAGGGTTTTCTTCCAAAGTTCCGTCTTGCTAATAACATTTCTTTGTTCTAAGTTTTTTTAAACTTATGTTGAGTGAAAAATAAGTTGGTAGTAAAATCTGGTGTAGTAGTTGAATTGCCTAAAAGTTTTCTTAAATGAAGCGCGAACAACTGGACATGTTGTAAAGGAATTATTATGTGATGGAGGGAACGAGTTTGATAACTTCAGCGTACTACGATCATTGTTGAGCGACAGTGAATCAACTTGCGAAAAGTTATGCCATATTCTCCAGCGCAGAATAGATCTGCTGAGAGGGAGAACAGGACAATTGTTGAATGCGCTCGACGTATGATCCACTCGAAGGACATTCCTATCAAATTGTGGGCCGAGGCTGTCAACGCAGCTGTCTATACACTTAATAGGACAGGATCAACACGGGTTGAAAACAAAACTCCTTTGGAACTATGGCTCAACAAAGAACTGGATGTGGGAAGTCATTTGAAAGTATTTGGCATGGAATGCCTTGTCCATGTCCCAAAACAGAAGAGGAAGAAATTTGACAAAAAGAGCATCGCAGGACTGTTTGTTGGCTATGAAGGTGAGAAAGATGGTTACCGAATTTACTTGAAAGAAAAGAACAAGACCATCTTAAGTCGTGATGTCGTGTTCAAAGCTGAAACAGTTGTAGAAAAGAAGGTTACGTTAGAAGTTCCCAAAGAAAACAAAATTGAAAATAGTACCGTTTACAAAGAAACTACAACAAAGACAGTGCCTGTGTTAATTAAAAAATGTGACTCTGTGGAAGAGGATTCAATTCAAGAGGAAGCCGTTACAGTAGAAAGTGCAAGTAATGATCAGACTGTGTCAAAACGTAAGTGCAAGATACCTCAATACTTACAAGACTACTTATTATATGCAGAACATTCTAATTTCTATGGCTTAGAGACAAATAAGAATGATTCTAGTGCGTGGCAAGCCGCAAAGTTAGAAGAATTGGCATCGTTAAAAGAAAATTGTACTTGGGATCTTGTTGATCTGCCTGAGGGAAAGAAGTCAATTGGAAATCGTTGGGTATTGAGATCGAAAATTTACCCTGATGGAACTAGTGAGCGATACAAAGCCCGGCTGGTTGCCAAGGGATACTCACAGAAGGCTGGAGTTGATTTTCTGGAAACGTACAGTCCAGTTGCAAAATTCGATACTGTGCGGGTACTTTTAAGTGTCGCAGCGGCAGAGAATTTAAATCTAGTGCAATTTGATGTAAAGA
This sequence comes from Abscondita cerata, assembly GCA_030710515.1. Lineage (NCBI taxonomy): Eukaryota > Metazoa > Arthropoda > Insecta > Coleoptera > Lampyridae > Abscondita > Abscondita cerata. The sequence continues at coordinate 140,352 of JALBCR010000412.1, forward strand.
CTGCTTTCCTTTATGGTGAACTTGATGAAGAAATTTATATGGATCAACCTACTGGTTTTGAAGATACAACGGGACGTGTCTGCAGGTTAAATAAAAGTATTTATGGACTTAAACAATCCCCCGTTGCTGGAATAAGAAATTAGTGGATTTTATGCTACATAGTCAGGAATTTAAAGAAAGTGATGCTGATCCATGTTTATTTATTAGAACTGCTAGTGATTATAAATTATTTGTTGCAATTTATGTTGACGATGGACTCATTGCCGGAAACTGCAAGAATGCAATTGATAACTTTCTAAAGAAATTTAAAAGTGAGTTCAAAATAATTACAAGTAATTTAAATTGTTTTTTAGGATTAGAAATCACAAAGACAAGTGATGGTGTTCGTGTGAAACAAAGTGCATATATAAGGAGAATCTTAGACAAATTTAACATGTCTGGCTGCAATCCTGTCAAAATGCCGTGTAGTGGTTACTTAGAGAAAGGTGACGATAACGAAATTGAGCCACACGTTCCCTATCGTGAAGCTGTGGGTAGTTTAATGTACCTTTCAGTTGCCTCAAGACCAGATATAACCTATGCTGTAAGTGTAGTGTCGGAATTTCTGGCTAATCCAAAATGGCACATTGGAAAGCAGTGAAAACAATCTTCAGATATTTGAAATCGACAATGAATTATGGGTTGCTGTACGAAGCAAACGGAAGACAATTAGAAGCGTATGCCGATGCCGACTACGCAGGTGATGCATGCACGAGACATTCCAGGTCCAGAGTGTTGTGTAAATACTCAAATGGAGCAGTAACTTGGGCAAGTCAGAAACAGAAATGTGTTGCACTATCCACCACCGAAGCAGAGTATATAGCTGCCAGTGAAGGCGTAAAGGATACCATTTGGTTAAACCGTATGCTGTTGGAAATAACTGAAACACAATTAGTACCGTGTTTACATAGTGACAGCGCGAGTGCGATCAAACTAGCGAAAAACTCCGAGTTTCACAAGAAGTCCAAACATATCGACATCCGATATCATTTTATTAGGGAAAAGGTGAACGAAGGGGTTGTCGAACTCGAACATATTGCTGGAGAAGATCAGATTGCCGATATACTCACAAAACCACTACCTCGTGTTAGATTTGAAAAATTTCGTAGTTTATTAGGGTCGTTGAATAATAAAATTATTTTTAGAGGAAGTGTTGAGTGAAAAATAAGTGGGTAGTAATATCTGGTGTAGTAGTATGAAGTTAGTCATTCATATGCGACTCAACGGAAGTTGTCAATGCAACCAGCAGTAGCGTAGTCTGTAGTTCACCACTGTAGCGTCAAGTAGCGTAGTCAACGTGTACATGTACTACATCTGTAACAATGCTTGTATTAAAATAAAGTATTCTTTTTGAATCACATTCAGTTAAACTCATCAAAATACCAACAAATATGCTGGAGGATATCCAGTTATAACCTATAGCGCTCCTACCGAAGTGGTTCTATATGCTGCTGTTACTCTAAGCATTTTTCGTTGTGTTTTTAGAACTAATTTTTTGTATACATTGCATCTTCTCAGACAGAAGCTCCGTACAGTAATATTGAGTTTATGGTCAACTTTTTGACAGGATAGGCCTATATTAGGTAAGATTCCACTTAAAGATGTGGCTTTCTTCTCATATTTCGCTGTAGCATGCTTTTGATATGGTGACAGTATTTAATGAAACTTCTACTTTCTTTCTGGGGCTTGTTACTTCTACAAATTGTTATTTATTTGGCCAACTCCATTTTGTTAGATTTCAATCAGTTTGATATTTGTTGTAAAACAACATTTTCAACATAAATAATCTCTTCGGTGCATTCGCTTCAAGTACAACTAACAAATCGTCAGCCTACGCACTGCGTCTTACCCCACTAGACAACACTAACTTGAGAACTCCATCATAAAGAATATTCCATAGAGACGAACCTATGAGCGACTCTTGCGGAACTCCCGTCCTTACTTGAAGTTTATTATTTTTCTCTACCAGCATCATTCTATTAGATATATAGGCGTCTATTTTCTTAGCTATTGTTCCAAAAATTTATCTTTGTTTGATTCTCTTCCAAAATGGCTACAAGATCCACCTACTTGCATTTACTTACTTGAACTATTTGCTTTACTCTGTTAACTGCTTTTCTAAAACCATACTGGTTATACGAAAGGTTTTGTTTTGCCAGTACTTCTTCTATGAACTTATTTAACTATTAACTTTATCGGGGTCTTTATCAGGCTTTAGAATTAGTACAATCTTCGACTCTTTATCCTTGTTTGAGAAAATTTTATACATGGGCAGATTTTTAATCCGGAATTTATGGAGCTAAGTGGTCTGGGGGGCATCAAGCCCTCTGTGGCTAAGCGGTTTCGGGACTAACCCCCTCCTAAGGTATTAATATATTAATCTCTAATTTGAAATCTCTTCGTTCGTAAGCTTACAAGCAAAAACGCCTTCTCGAGTAGCTTCTGAATTCGAAAATTATCGATGATTATTTTGGCACTGGTCAAAGGTTTACAAACTCGCATAGAAATAGTATTGAAATTTTCTTAAACCCACTCTTTGACTCTTTATAAACCGGTTTAACATCCTTGACACCTTCATTTCTCATTCCTGGCTTGTGTAGATCATTTAGAGTTTGTTGCGGGTTGTAGTATGTAGTAATTTTTTCCATTTGGGTGTCTATTGTGCCGCTTGGTTTTAGAAAGATGTGTTTGGCAAAAGCGGAAACAAAAACGTTTTTCGCGTGATAATTGAAAAATTTTATTAAAGTGTGACCACAAAATATTACAGCAATTTTAACACATTACAGCATGATCCATTTTTCTTTCTTTTTACAGTTTACTCAGCCACTATTTAATTAATAGAGTACTTTAAGTTCAAAATAATTGCGCTACAGTTGATTCAGCGGGAGACTTTTCTGTGAGACTTACTCTTATAAAACTAACTTGAACTTGGTTGCGGGTGGTAATGACAGGTGTTGCAAACTTACAGCATCCGTACTTTAATAACGCAAATAAAGATTGGACTGGAATACTAGGTACTAGAAACACAAAACCTGAAAATATACTTACTTACAAACATGAATTATAAAGAACTGAAACAGTATTTCATTGGTGAAACGAATGAAATATCGAATTAACTGCTTAATTCCAATCAAATACTGGACATAAAACGACCCTATATTATTTTATGTTTTTATTAATACAGTTACATGTTAGTCCTGAATGATTGAAACTTCTCCAAAATCAAAGTATTGTTAATTATGTTCTTCTCTAGAATTATGAGTGGTCAACCCTGTCCCTTTTCAGTTCTGGTACCAGGTAGTATTTTTTTTATATTTCATCCACCTGACTTTTGTTGGTAAATATTTTATTTTAATGCAATTTGTCTCACTCTACCAGATAGATCCTGTTGCAATAATTGTATAAATTCTCTAGGATGTTCACTAATGTAGGTATTTTAATTAGTTTAGACGAATAGGGGTATTTTCTTAGAATAGGTCAAGGTTTTGGGGTTTGTGTCTGGTCCTGTAAGTTGAGTTTGGGCTAAATATTTTAAATATTTCGGAATTACAATGGAGATGAAGGACAATTTGTGTAAATTTCAGTTGAAATAGATAGTTACTAATTTCTTTTGTTTTTATTGACATTATTAAGAAAACCAATTTTCTTTGGTTTTTGAATTAGTATGAAACATCTTTTAAATCATTATCAAGGGAATTTAATTCAAAAACACGTTGTGTGTGACTTGCGGTAGAAAGTGACCTTTGAATACATAAATGCACAAGTAATGTCAGAATTTGAGCACAACCTCGTGTAAGTTAATCGGTTAAAAATGCGAAATATTTATTATCTAATTATTAAGATTATTGTAATATCACCGGTAACATTGATGTTTGTATTTGGGTGCGCGCTCAGATGTATCACGCGAGCGTAAAACGCAAGCGCACTTTCTCAGGTTACCGTATTTAATTCAGAAATATTTTCCTTTTATTGCAGTAGCAATTACAAAGGCTTTCCGTTATACGCTGCGATTAAGCAAAAATCACCGACAACGATGTCAAATTTAACTTTGTCTACAATTGGGCAAAGGGCGAATGGTGACAGCGGATGCCCATCGAGGACAAGCGGTCTCGATCACCTTCATTTGGCCGGATTAAATAAGGTAAAAATTTATGTTCACACTAATGAAGTCATTAATTTAATAAATGTAATTAGTAATTTTATATTAACTTGCGTCTTTACCGAGTAGAGAAATAACACGGAAGGGGGCTAATCAATATTTTATCATTAGCGCTTCGAATACTATCGCATGTTTGTCGTAGGTCAGCATCTGCAAACATTAATAATGAAATAGCAAAAATATTAATTATAATCGGTTTTTCTTACTTAAATTGAAAATTCTTCAACGAATTTTTCAGAAATTTCCCTTTTCACATTAACGAGGATAGTTTCCAAATTACAGTTTTGGAACTAACTGATTCACTTTATTCACGCTTACAATCAATTTTTATTATTAAATAGGGTTGAAGTTAGAGTTCTTAAACATATATTTTTAAGTAATAAATGATCTAGGTGCATCATATCCTTAACATTGCCTTTATTAAAATTTTTATATTTACATGATGACTACCATGATTTCGATACCAGTCTTGTATGTCATAATGCCATTTAATAAGTATATACATACATGAGTATAATTTCATAATTTATTTTAAAACAAATGTATTAGACTTGATAACGATACAAGACTGGTATCGAAACCATGGTCGTCATCATGTAAATATAAAAACATTTAATAAAGGCAATGTTAAGGATAAGGTGCACCTAGATCATTTATTACTTAATCAATTCTTAGTTTCGTCAAAAAGTACTAATATAAAATGGTTTTTCCCTTAGTTAAATGGTTAAGTACACTTTTCCAAATCAAAACTAGGGTTTTTATGTTTAATGAAGATTTACTTTTATAACGACAATGTAATTATGATCGTTAAAATTTTTTTTATTACAAACTATATATTTTTAAGTGGTTTATATAATGAAAGGTTTCAAAAGTATTAAAAACTGTCAAGGTTGTTTGGCAAAGTCAAAGTAACACACGATAAGAAATTTTCAAAAATCATGCATTTACGATATGAATCACACGATGTTCATTAGTGATTTTTTTACCAAACGTTATCAATCACGATGAAGGGTTTTTGATCTCCATAAAATAACTAGTTCTTAACTATCAATTTGGATTTTGATAAACAACAATTTAATTTCCATATATAATTTAATGATAATGATAAATAATAGGTTTAATTTACATATCTTAATCTCGGAAATTGTTGAAAATAATAACGTGTTCAGTCAACCTAAGAAACAATTTTTTTTTAATTTTGAGAACTTTATTCTGCAACTTCTTGTCTTTCTAAAACAATATTAGTGCAGACTGTATAGGCAGGTGGTGACAGGACTTCCATATACAGATACACTTAACTAAACTGTTTTCATAGCAAGATTTGCATCAGGCAGATCAATATCGTGGCCATGTGTCATAATAATTATTATCCGAATTCTTTGTAGTTGTTTATGAATTCCCTTAAACTAAGTTTTGAAATTCATAATGACTAATATTTTCTTACGTTTAGCTCAAAAGATATATCATTTGTTGTACCTAAAACGCTATATTCAAAATGGAATTTTTTTTGTGGTTTGACTAATATATACTTTTCTTTTTCTGTCAGTCTTTTTGTATAACTGTTTTTGTGCATAATGTTTCTCTCACACAAAAACTAATTCAAGATCAAAGACGAGAATGTTTGTAACTAAGTAGGTAGTTTTGAAACTAAGCTTTGAAAATTTCCTGTTACTAGTTGTAATTTATTACAAACTATATTTTTAATACGCAAGTGTGCAGATGTATACATTTTTTTAAACCCTTTTGGCTTCTCGTTTTTGAATCAATCTAAGATTATTTTGAAAACTTATCGTGTGTACTACTGCAGTGATTTATAGATCGGTAATTTGTATTGTCACAGGTTTTTTCTTATCACACAGATAAGAGGACTTTTGAATCAATTGATGTTTGACCTTGAAACTATTTTATTAATTAAAATTTTATTTAATATAGTTTTTGTTACTATATACCATGTAATTTAGAAACGAAATGTTCAGTTTTATGAGGAAAATTCGGAATTCAAAGAAAACCCTGAAAATATTATGCTTTCGATGTTTGTTCATTGTTGTGAAAAGCAACCTGGGTGCGTACGGAAAAACTATGCTTTAAATTGTTGTTTGTTATTGGTATTGATGTATTCGATAGGATATATACTCTAAAATATCGTCCATTACTCGACAGAAATCGTTTTTTCCATAATAAATTTCTTGATTTCTTTCAACTCGTACAGAAAGAGCTTGATTTTTGGACTCTTCATGAAATATACTATTTTGCTAATAATTTTTTCCAGGACCACTTTGATAACTTGACGTTTCGTAGTCATAAACTACTATTGAAAATGTGTCATATCTGAAATATTTGGAGAAAATCATTTATGGTCAACCGGCAAAGTTTGTGCTATTTATGGTACAGTTTTTTCGGTCATAATGTGCCTCTTTATGGACTTTTTTTGTTATTTTATGGACGGTTGTCAATGCCAAACGTGAAAATCAGAATAAATGTGTGAATTTTAAGAACAAAAACTGACAATTTGTAAACAATAGATATACCTACGTCGCGTCGGTATGACAGTTTGCAGTTAATATTTGTTTGAGCAATATCATACAGTTAACTATAATATCTTGTATGCAACTCGCCCATATCTCATTTATGGTCTCTCCACAGTTATAGCCTCGCTCCTTCGTCGCTCGTCCATAATTGTATGGCTAGTCCATAAAAACGTAGATTATGAACTTGTTACATAAATAGCTAAGATGTCACTAAACATAGACTTAAAAGAAGTATCAGTTTTGTTAGAACTTCTCTCACCGTCTGATTCTTTAGATGATGAGGTTATTTCAGAAATAGTTAATCACTTATTATCAAAAAAAATCAATTCAAAAAGTTCTGGAATTTGTAGTTTGTAAACTGAATGATAAGTGTCATAGAGAACAATAACTGCAGCATAACCTAAAAATTCCAAAATATATGTTCTCGGCGATGGCTGCGTTCACTGCAGAACAGAAGCGCTTCGTAAACGTGCAATAGGCTTACCTGTCGTAAACGCTAATAGATACTACATCGTGATCGTGGAAAAATTACATGTATTAGTTCAGGATAAAATCGTGTTTCATTGGACGTGAACACACTCGCATGAAAACTGATTTTCTCCTCATGTAATACAATATACTATAATCTTTATACTTGTAATAAAATAACATAATGGATGTGGATTGAGTAACTAACAACTCTGTTATATATTAAAATTTTATTTATTAATTATACACGGCGTTTCGTATAAGAAGACACAGCCCAGGCGCATGTTCTAAACCCTCTAAAATACTAAATTAGATATCCTTAAGAAGTTATAGGCCTTTAAAAAATTAATATTTCACTAATGTTTGAACCGAATTTTGGTTTTAAGTAAGCGAGAGTGTTAACGGATGGTAAGCAAAGTTAGATTAAGGCCTGATTTTTTCATCTCCAGTTAATTTTATCTGTCGGATAATCATCTCACAAACGCGACTTTTAAAAAATTTGATTGGCTCAATAGTGTGTTTCCATGGTAGTTAACCGACTGATAAAGTTAACTGGAAGTGAAAAAATCAGGCTTAAATCAATTTAAAGGGAAGTGCAGGGATGATCCTCTCTTAAAATGTCACAGATTTTTTACAAGTTTGAAAGTTAAAAAATTATTTATTTCATTAATATGATTTAATTTAAATTTTAATTTTGAAACATTTTTGATTTTTCAAAAATCTTTTAATTATAATTAAACACACATATTGAAAATTCAATAGTTGACTATGGAAAAACAAACAACTTAACCTAAAATAGTAGTTTTTAATTTTCCACCAAGAATAACTTGATAACAATTTGAACAATTTTTATAAGTGATTCTGTAGAAAATCTTTTATTTTCGTAGTTTAAGTTGATTGTTCTTTTTTCAAGAAATTATTCTTATTTACACTGATTGTCAAGTTTTACGTAAATTCCATAAGTAAGCATTGAATTTTTAGTGATTTAAATAACATTAACAAAATGTGTATGTGTGTTTAGTTATTCGCGTTTTCAAAGTTTTTTGAAAAATTACAAGAATAAAAAAAGGATAATGTTTTAATTTTTAAACAGGTTGAAAAAACCGTCACATTTTAAGGGCGCGTCGCCTCTAGTTACCCCTTTAAATTGTTTTAATTAAACTTGTACACTTATTTTTTATTATTAGTGAAATATTATTTTTTTCGAAATTTAAAAATCCACTTTAAAGGTCTATAACTTTTCAAATGTCTAACTTGTTATAAACTAAGTTAGGTTAAATCGGGTATTGTGCAAAACACCCCGTATGGGTCAATTGTGTTAACATGCTTTGAAATTATAATTAAAACCTGTCAAACGCAAGTTTGATGAAAAAACATAAATTTTTGTTTATGATATCCACGAAAATGTTCTTTCTAATTTTTAGTTGTTTTTAATTTGATTATGCACAACCTAGTCGATTGTAGAATTACCGAGATATGGCGATCACGTTCGTGAGTTATAAAATTTATTTTCTACAACTTTTACTTGAATAATTTTTTTAGAGCGTTTTTTTCTTTTTATTGTTTTGAGCTAATGAGGTGACCTTTAACTGACTACACAATAAAAATTACGAAAGAAAAGTTGCTGCAAATTTTATTATCTACAACTTTTATTTGAACTGTTTTATTTCAAAATACAATTTTTCCGAGGAACAGTCTCTTGTATTTTTGTTAAGCAACTGTATTTACACAAGTATTAGCCGTCGGTCGCCGAGCATTTTCTATACCCTCTTACGTTTTTATTAACATTGATACAATGTAAGTGTTTTAGTGAAACGTTTTTCTTAGAACTTAAATCATATGAATAATACATAGCGTCTATTGATGCGTTAAATTAATTTTTAATTCATTGAATTTGAAATATACAGTAGATATTAATGCACTCAAACAAAAGCATCTTGGCAATAAACACGCTAAGGTTTCTTGTTCTATTATGCTAGCAACGGTTCTTAGATAATCGATTAAAGCAACAAGCGGATCATTCAGGACGATGAACCGTCTTCATACATTTTTCTCTTTTTAATATTAAGGTTTGTCAAAATATTTTAATTTTATTCAAATATAGTACACAGTACAGAATGTTTTAAAACTCCAACGTTTTAAAAAAAAACCATCGGTGGTAGTACCGCGATATTTTAGGTTAATTTCGTAATTTGGCACATAATTTTTTTTTAATCCAAATTTGTGTCAGGATCCCGTTGACGTGACTTATCGATTGAACTATTACTAGCGATATCGCCCCAAAAATAAAGCTTTATGTCTTTTAGCGTATTTGAGGATCAGTGCCTTATTGACAACTGCCGAAAGTAAACCGAAGCGATTTATTTATTCTTGCAATGTCCGGGTATCACAGTTTTTTGGTATTTTTGGTAACGCCTCGCAATCTTATTGTTGGGAGGATTTAGCACCAACTGATAGCCGGGTAAATAAACTTAATAATCTTTAGTTTACAATGTTTATATAATAACGTCTGGTCAATGTTATATAAAAACAAGGAAATCATTGTGAGATAATTTGTTCCACTTTGAATCATCGCGCAGATATTTTTATAAAAAGTTCAAGTTCGATTTTTTTAAAATTTGTTTGTGTATAATTTTTAAAATGAACTTTGTTTTTATTCACGTACCGGCATAGTTTGCGATCTAATCTCCTTTTCCGGACGATGCGGTTTTTTCCTTGTTTTGTCACAATCAACAACAAAACAAGTATACGTATTTGTGTTACTAAAACGTTCAATCAAGTAAAATTCTAGAACAGGATCAGGATATGCCTTCAAAATTCAATGTTAGGTGATTCGTGTGTAATGAAAGTTTGTAAGAAATTGCGAAATTACGAAGGCCTTTGAAAAGTATTCTTGGGCTAAATAATTGTTCATGTGCCAATTTTAATTACATTCGGAAATAAGAGTGATTTTTTTTTTTAAATTTGAAAGTTATTTCATGCAAAATTTAAAAATTGTGTACTTAAATATAGAAATGGAAAACAAAGAATTAACATTTCATTACATTTACATTTTTAGGGGTATCTCGTGAAATACAATTCGATTTAGAGTTGTCGTAAGGCCATTTTATGTTTATTTATTGGTTATTTAAGTAAAAAGGGATGTAAAGTGAGTCCGAACCGAGGTATTAACCGAGGCGTGTCTCTTGCCGAGGATGTTAACGTTATATACATTCCGTGGTACTTATTACATTTTTCCCGCTACCGTTGAAAATTTCCTCAAAATTTCTCAAAAAATGAAATGTTTGCTTTAGTTTGGACGGTTGTTACTCTCATCTAAGATACCTGTATGTTAACTATGGTTACCCGATGCGACAAATTTAAACAAAGCGAAACGATTTACTCTTTTTATTTTCCTAGGAATGTAAATGACAGTTTTTACATTCCATCGTTCAGGAAAAATAATACACGAATAATATTTGCCATAGGTACCTAAGAACGCGAAAAAATTGACGTCCATAAGTTTGTCGAATTTTTTTAAAAGTAAAGTTATTTACTGATTCCAGTCTTCATTTGAATATCTGCTGCAGTTTAAGTCGCTAATAACGTTCTTGCATACGTTCCGCCGCATAGAACGTACTATTTTTAGCGTTTCCACAGAAGTTTCTAAAGGACGCGTACAAAGTTGTTTTTGAATTTAGTTTAATTTAGTTTAATGTTTTAAAAAAGTTTTGTCGAAAGTTGTTTAACTAGTTCATTGATATAGTACTATACTAAGTATTATACATGAATATACACATTATGAACAAAACTAAAAACAATGCACTACGAGGATGTATTGATATCTAGTTAGCCTAGACCAGTTCCTTATAAACAAAATATTGCGTTACTGATAGCAACGAACAATAACTTATTAGAAGTGTCAGTGTAAAGTTTGACGTCAAAAAGTAAACCAGAGTCACGCAATAAATTAAATGAAAAAGATGTCCACCGAAATTGTGAAAATCGAAAAATTGGAGTATCGAGCCATCATCAAGTACCTGTATTTAAAAGGGTTAAGAGGTAAGCAGATTTACGAAGATATGCTTAATACCCTTGGTGATCAATGTCCTTCGTATGCGACCGTCAAAAATTGGAATGCAAGCTTCAAAAGAGGTAAATTTTCCATTGAAGATGATGACCGATCGGGAAGGCCAGTTTCTGTGTCAGTCCCCGAAAATATCGATGCAGTTCATGACATGATTTTATCAGACCGTCGAATTGGGCTAAAACGGATATCTGAAGCACTGAATATTTTATACGAACGCGTTCATCATATGGAAAAATTGCTGCAAAATGGATCCCCAAATGTTTGAATGTTGACCAAAAGCGTGCAAGGGTAGAAGCATCGCGTTCGATCTGTGCTCGATTTGAAAACGATGTAGACTTCTTAAACCGAATTGTTACTATGGATGAGACTTGGGTACATTTCTACGATCCAGAAACAAAGCAACAATCGATGGAATGGCGACACTCTGGTTCTCCAAGACCTAAGAAGTTTCGTGTCCAAAAATCTGCTGGAAAAGTTCTTGCTTCAGTTTTTGGGATTGCCATGGAGTAATCATGATTGATTTTTGGATAAGGGTAGAACAATAACTGGAGATTACTATTCGACATTACTGACCACTCTACGGGAAAATATTAAAGAGAAAAGACGCGGAAAGCTATCCAAAGGTGTTTTGTTTTTGCAGGACAACGCCCCTGCACACAAATCTCATGTTGCCATGCAAAAATTCGTGATTTAGGGTTTGAATTACTAGAACACCCCCTTATTCACCCGATTTGGCTCCGTCCGACTATCACCTCTTTCCTCAACTGAAAAAAGTTTAAAAGGTCGTACATTTTCTTCCAACAAGGAGGTAATAGAAGCTGTGGAGGTCTGGTTTGCAGAGCAAGAAGAAACATTTTTTTGAAAGGTCTAGAGACGTTGCAGGTTCGCTGTAATAAATGTATCCAATTAAGAGGAGAATATGTTGAGTAATAAAATATTTTGACATTGAAATTTTGTTTGGTTCTATAGTAGGCTAAGAATTTTTCAATATATCCTCGTACAATACAAATACTGTCTATACTTTGTGTTTCATAAATATTAACTACTGTTATTTAATAGGGTCATATAAACACAATATTCTATCAAAATTTATTAAACATAGTATTGAAGTTTCAAACGGCGATGGTACGAAATTCGTTATTTACCAGAAGTATTTAAAAGAATGACAACGTTATTCAAAAATGAATGATTCAGCAGGTATATTTTGTTGTGTAATGTAAGTAATTATATGTATTTATTATCAGTTGTTTGATTACGACATCTTCAAAATACATCTAATTACTGTTCAAAAATTATATGTTGTTGGGACATGTCGCAGTTTGGATAACTTATCTTATTTTAAATGCGCTAGGACACGAAATAATCTATCCATTTTTATGTTCCGGAGATATAAAATAACAATTTTTTAACATGGAGGCATTACTAACAATATGTGAAACTAGACCAATAAAATGTAACTTTATAGTAATATTAAAAGTATCTAAATATTTTACAACTACAATATAAAAGCTTGATAAAAAACTGCCAATGTATTAACGACAACCAGTATTTTTAATTATTAAAAGTCTGACATCGATTACATTTTGATAAATTGGAAAATTACAAATCAATATGTACGCTTTGTAAAAAAACGCTCGTGATAATCTCAACTAGCACACCATAACGCCCTTTACTGCGCATTTTTAAAATGCAATAATAAAGTCAAGCTCAATTTTGCAATAATTTGTTTTCTTCGTCATTTATCTAATTGTAATAATTTCCTGCTTCTGTACTTTTAATTAGTATACGCTCTGATTTTTAAAATTAGTGTAGGACCAGCAATACCATACATTCCTTTGACCTCTAACTCACTCACGCACATAAGTACAAATTATCTCATCTTTATAATTGAATAAAAATAATAAAAATGTAATCGTACCACAAACTGTAATATAAGCACGATCTAATAATATGCAAATTTTATTTAAACGAACAGATGAAATTGATTATTCACACATAATGAGATTTTAATAGAAATAGCTTTTTTCAAGTTTGACTTTGCTTAAGGACGTTTTTGTTTGACCTTAAAAAACTAGACCACTTCCGTATTGAAATATGGAAAATACCTTCAAAAAAAGTATTAGTAATTAATGTAATAAATGAATTCGAATAAAATTATTTTTAGATTTTGAAATATCTGGCAAGTGATTCATTTTAAATATAGAAATGGCCTCGTTATTCAATTTTGTGGATGATGATAATTAATCGTGTGAACTAAACATGATCTGTGTCAATTTTTTTAATGATTTTACAATCCTTGAAGAATTTTAAGAAAATTTTTAGAAGTTAGATTTATGTTTATAAATGTGACTAATCCAACTGTACTTTAGGGCATGGCTTTCACATTAGAAGAACGCCAAGCATTAGGAATTCACGGACTCCTTCCGGCTCGCGTTAAAACCCAAGACGAACAATTAGAACACTGTAAGCAATGCATCGATCGATTAGATGACAACCTTAACAAATACATTTACCTCATGGGTTTATTGGTAAGATATTAATTAATTCTTAACTGAATAACTTAAGTTTTACGAACCGTAGGATAGAAACGAGAAACTGTTTTTTCGATTAGTTTCTGATAATGCAGACAAAATGTTACCATTGGTGTATACTCCAACAGTGGGTTTAGCATGTCAGAAGTTTGGTTTAGTTTATAGAAGACCACGTGGACTTTTCATTACAATACACGATAAAGGTCACATTTATGACATTCTAAAAAATTGGTAAATCTAGTTTAGTTGAACGGAATATGAAATTTAATTTAATTTACTTAAAGGCCTGAATCAGATGTACGAGCTATTGTTGTAACTGACGGTGAGAGAATTTTGGGTTTAGGAGATTTGGGTGCGTGTGGTATGGGCATCCCTATAGGAAAATTGGCTTTGTACACTGCCTTGGCTGGCGTAAAACCACACCAATGTTTACCCATTACGCTGATGTGGACCAATAGAGAATCTATGCTTAACGACCCTCTTTACATCGGTCTAAAGCAAAAACGCACAACCGGAAACGAATACGACGAGTTTCTCGACGAGTTTATGGAATCGGTTGTTAATAAATTTGGCAGGAATACGCTGATCCAATTTGAAGATTTTGGAAATAATAACGCTTTCCGTCTTTTACAAAAATATCGTAACAATTACTGTACTTTTAACGACGATATTCAAGGAACGGCTAGTGTTGCCTTGGCCGGTTTATTGGCTTCTTTACGAATTACAAAGAAAAAATTATCCGACAACGTAATTGTTTTCCAAGGTGCCGGTGAAGCGTCTTTGGGAATTGCACAATTAGTTGTAATGGGTATGGCCAAAGAAGGAACTTCGACGTGCGATGCTTTAGAAAAGATTTGGATGGTAGATTCAAAAGGTTTAATCGTAAAAAATCGTCCAGAAGGTGGGGTCACGGAACATAAATTACAATTCGCTCGTGATCATCCTCCAGTTAAAACACTTCTAGAAGTTGTTCAAATCGCAAAGCCATCTGTTATTATTGAGCTTCTACAATTCGTGGAGCATTTACTCCAGAAATTATTAAAGATATGGCAAAAAATCACGCAAGGCCAGTTATTTTTGCTCTTAGTAATCCTACTGATAAATCTGAGTGTACTGCCGAAGAAGCCTACAAGTATTCAAATGTAAGTATAAATCTAACATTTAATATCTCCTATTTATTGTATTTAATTTTCAGGGGAATGCCATATTTGCAAGTGGATCGCCGTTTGATCCAGTCACAATTAATGGAAAAACTCTTTATCCCGGTCAAGGCAATAACTCTTATATTTTCCCAGGCGTATCTTTAGGGATCATCTGTATTGGAATGCGAATCGTTCCGGAAGAAGTATTTCTTGAAGCGGCCGAAGTACGATAGTTTTATTCATTTTATTTATTTACTAACTTTTGTTTTCAGGCTTTAGCTGAATTGGTTACAGATAAAGATTTAGAAGACGGACGTGTATATCCCCCTCTTTCATCAATTAAAGACTGTTCGGTGAAAATTGCAGAAAGAGTAGCAGAATACGCATACAGGGATTGTGGGGTAAATAGTTTAACAATTACAGCAGTTCTAACACTTTTAATTGTAGGCATTGCGTCTGTTCATCCACAACCTGAACACTTGGAAAAGTTTATACGGGCACAAATGTACGATACACATTACCAACCGGCACTGCCAACCATTTATCCATATCCAAAACTGTAATTCCATTTTTAAAAAATCTATGATGTTGTAATTGACAAGTAAAAATGTTTTATTCATGTTATTTAATTTATTATAAAAAGTATTTTATTATGTGAACATGTAATTTATGTGCAAGTTTAATCATAACACAAAAAAATGTTAAAAGTTAGTGATCTAGTTGTGTTTATTTTTTAATAAAATACAATTTTTAAGTATTTGGAATTATTCAGTTTATTTGTACCCCTTGTAGAAAAAGTAGGAAAAAAGTGTACCTAACAATTGTTCCGATATATAAATTATTTACGCTTTAAGCAATCCAACATTATAATAATAGATCCTATATTCATACATAAAATTGTTCCGATTTCAAAATGGCATAGTCATGCCCCGGTACACCAATTAAGAAACGGTGCGTTGAACTATTGAATAACTAAATCGATCTTAAATCAAAAACCTGGGTGTTGCACCATTCAAAAACTGTTCGTTAACCGACTTTTTTTAACTATTAATATATTCTTATAATATTAACCAATCAAATTGTCACTTTTTAAAAAATGGAAAATGGGAATCTTTTAAAGTGATAAAAATATGGCTCATGCTAGGTGGAAAATAATACTAGTGCAGTACAGCAGGAGTGCGAATTTTCCAAGCAGGAGTGCATTACCAATCAGTAATCGATAAGTCACTACCTATGCAGGAAATACATTTTGCGTGACTATTGCAAAAAGTAAAAAAAATTAACCTTAGAAATGACCAATGACTAGTTTATTTTGTAATTTTAAACCAATCACCAAAACCGATATAAGTCTTGGTGATTGGTTTAAAATTACAAAAAAAAAATAAAGTCCTTGGTTGTCGCAAGTGATTTGACATACGTATGCAACAGTCTGTAATACGCACGAGGTTGATTTTGTATTTTTTTTATTGGGGACTCAAACCTTTAATTCGAGAATAATTTTCTAATGTAAAAGATTTACATTACCCGGTAAAAAATCAATCTTGTGTCTTAATAGGGGTTTTACTTAGAGAAAGATAGCAATAAGGTGGTGTAGGTAGCTGTAGCAGTAAAGGGCGTAGCGTAAATTGTATAAATATGCTTATAAATAAGTTCTGAAAAAAACTTACAATATTGCTTCTAAAAAAATATTTAAAAGTATGACAAACATTAACTTCAGCTTACTGCAGTTCTTCGTTTGTGATTTCATTCATAAACACATACATGCAAGTGTAATTTTAGTATAGATAATTTATATTGATAAACTATTTATGTATTTGTAATCGGGGATTCAACTTATACAGTATTGTCATTTTTCCTAAATTTCAAATTCACTCCCGTCATTTGTTACATTGAAATATATTGAAAGTATTATTCGCGCCAAACCATAACGCCACTTCTGTATTTGATGACGTCACATGAAGTGATAAGAACCAACGTAAGTAAAACGTCTCTATAACCGATTAATATATTCTTACAATACCAACTAATCAAATTGTCAATTTAAAAAAAATTGACCAATGAGAATCTTTTATAATGATAAAAATGGAAAAAAAATTGATAAAAATGTACCTTGCTTTTCTCAAAATCAACCCAAAAATTAATGTCAAATAATTAAAATATATCCGAAATTATGGTTTATCTAAAATGTACCATATCTACATAGTGTATAATCATATATTAATATTCTGTAATACACACGAGGTTGATTTTATACTCGGGTAATGTTTTTTGGGGACTCAAACATTTTTTCCATTAGAAATTAGGTAACATGGAAAAAATCGCTCCACTTCGTGTCGTGATTTTTACATTCTCTTTAATTCTCGAATAATTTTCATTGAAAGTGATTTTAGTCAAAAAAAAAATTACCCTGTAAAAAATCAAGCTCTTGTGCATTAAATAATCGATAAGATTAATCAATCAATCAACTGAATTGAGCATCTATTAGACCTGAGTATCTCAGCTCATCTGAATAACGAATGATCTGCATTCCCGCCAGTAACTGAATCCTATCTCAAAAACTATCCGCTTTCTGGGTTTTAAGTTCGTTCTTGCATAAATCCTCCCATTTGATTCAATTCACTAACTGTAGCGTTTCACAAAACGCCTTGCATAAAACCTACTTTAGGTGGATTTTTTATTCAAGGCGGTTTGTGTCGCGCGTCCCAGAACGTAGTAAGGCCGGTTTTATGAAGGACGTTTTGGTTTACGCGTTCTAAAACGTAGAAAATCAATGCGATCAGCTTCAGTCACGCGTTTTTACTACAGCTGACGCTGGTTCGTTTTAAACGCATGACATTTCAGTCAATTTAATTTCGCGTCTTTTCTGCTCTTGTAATCATCACACTTGGACCCCAAATGACATTTCGAGTTGTCACCCAATCAATTAAAATTAAAAGTTAAACTTAAAAGAACCGTTTGAATTGACATCCAAGTCCGTGGCAACACTATTCTGGTTCTGCCACCTTTAAAATTCAGTGTCGGGTATCTAAGCGACGCGCCACCCTCTTTCACACATTTTTAGGCGCGTTTGTGATTCAATAGAACTAGAAACGCAGCGCGCCTGATGTCGCACGTCACATAACACCTTGTATAAAACTGTCCAAAATCGAAGGGTCCCGGGTTGGTCAGACGTTTTTACTACGCGAGTTTGCTTTAAAAGCATAGTATGACATTTCTGTCAGTTTGACTACTCGGGTGTGAATGAAGATGCTCTCATCCTTGTAGAAACCCAAATTTAGGCGCGTTCGTGCATAAATGATCACATTTGATTCAATATCAATAGAAATAAAATAACAGAAAGCTTGGAAAGTGGGATGTTGTCAACATCCCACTTTCCAAAGCACTCTATGTTTCTGAAATGTTATTGAAAGTATTTTTGTAATCTGCAACATTAGATTTATCTTGCTAGCAACATTGAAACCAAGTTGCAGTAAGTTTGAAATAAGCACCATGTTTTCGTATTTCGAAATCCCGCATGGAACATAGCAACTTTGCGCGTCGATTGACGGGCTAGAAATGCTTGTATCGGGATAATTTTTTGTAAATACTTGAAATTACTTTTATCTTTAATAAAGTTTAGTTACAAAAAAGCGTCAGGTGGACTGGAAAAAGGATAGGAGCCGAAAAGTAAGCCGTTTTGTCGACTTTGAAGAGCAATAACTTTTTTTCCGTTAAACGCAGTTTTTTGTTATATAACATATAACTTAATACAAATCCAAAGACATTAAGTTTATGATTGTGCGATAATTAGAACGCGAGATAGGTATGAAAATTCCAAGAAAAAACACCAAATCCAAGTTGGCGACGAAAGGGTTGATTAGGGATGCGCAAACTTAGAGTTAAATTCACCGAGAAAAACCCTTTCGAATTGAGAGTAACTGAAAAAATGTATACAAAAATGGTGGGTAAATTTTTAAATGCACTGGACCAATTGTATATAGGTATAGCTCCGACATTTACTTAAGGTGGAGGTGTCTCGCCCTAATTGTAAAGATTCGCGCATTCGCATCTTGTGATCATAATTTTTCATGAAATCGCAAGGGAATATTTGACCAAGAAATTCTCATACGTTTTTTGTTTAAAAATTTTACCATGTTCGAGTTATCATTCCTCAATCACATCCAGTTTTAATTAATACGAATATAAATTTGTCTTCTAGATTTATGTTACTTGTGAAAAGCGAACGCATGCATGCAACTGCATCAGAAAAATCATAGAATATACACGGAATTTATACATGATTTTTTAGGCATGTGAGTTTAGAACACTCGGTAGAGGTTATTATAAGAAAAAGGATAGGCAGTACGCATTACAACAGTTGTATTCTTTCAAACTGAATTTAGTTCACTTGAGTTCAGTTGGTTCTCATTCGGATCACTAAATGAATTCGTTTGAAAGAATGTGCAAGTTCAGTTGAGATCGATCGGATCAGTTTGAAATAATACCAGGGGTATATATGTATAAATATCGGCGTAAAAATTCTATCTAACAATTTTATGGTCGTAAAATAAACATGCAACAGTTCTCGATATCTTAACAGAATTGTCAGTAACAGGATCAACTTCGTACATATTTGTTTGTTTGAAAATTGTTTTATATTGATAATAAAAACAAATCTTTGTATTTTAATTAATTAAGATATACCTAGCTCGGTCTACAACAAAAATCGAAAAAATAAATGCGTGGAGACATTAGAAAGATTCATTAAGAAAACGAAAGCACACGTTCCATTTTTTTATAATTTTGTTTTTATTTATGCAATGCAAATCTTGCAAACTGCTCCTATTGTAAGGTTTACTGGTTATAGTTTCAAGTCGGTAACTTTATTAATAATAGAAATCTTATTATTTCTTAAGATTCGTTTTTGACTAAAATTAAAAATTCACCGCCGTATTCGAAAATAAAAATACTAGTTTGTTTAAAAAAAAATAAGAAGATGTACACTTTTAGTAGAACCAAAAGTGCCTAATTTGTAATGTTATATTTGAACATAGTTTACGGAAACCACTACTGGAGTAGTTTGAAAACACTAATAAATTAGTTTCTCCTAACTTCTAACCAAAACTCTTCAAGTTACACCCTTTATAATAGAAATCTACATAAAAAAGTTTTAGAATATGTTTTAATTATAAATTAAGAAAGTTATTTAGTAAATCAAAGAATTTTACAAAACAATTAAAAATCAATGTTACGGAAAACAAAAATATCAAAAACTGAACACATTTTCCAAATAGCGGTGAACTCTTATTGTTCCTTTCATTAAAAAAATCAATATTATTTAAAAGTGTTTATTAAATATTGAAATACATATAAATCTATGCAACAAGAGCAGATGCTGTGCTCGATTCGTATTTCCAGTTCGGTGCTAAAACACTCTTTGTTTTGTAATATCTGGCTAGTCTGTGTATGCGTGACTCGACCAAAATTAAACGGAATTTGCTATCCTTGTCTTTACGGTTACGTTCCAAATGTTTACGAATAGCTACTGCTTTCTTAATCAAATAATATAAATCTTCAGGTAGATCAGGTGCCAAACCCATCGCCTTCATGATCCGCAAGATTTTGTTGCCCGTTACAAATCGAACTTGAGCAACACCAAGTGAATCTCTTAAAATTATGCCTAAAAGTAATAATTACTCACATAATTCAAACCAACGTTGTTTAAGTACCTATTTGCGATGGGGTAAGTCCTTTCTTACCCAACTTAAAGATCTGGTCTTTGACATCTTCAGCGGTTAACTTTAACCATGTTGGAACACTTCTCCTGTAGGGTAATGCACTCTGCGCAATACCCTTACTGTAATATAAAATAATATTAGTGATAATATAACAATCACGAGTACGAGTGCAAACATGCCATGAGGTATATAACCTATAAACCGTACTAGCTTCACGTGAAATTGAAACAAACCATTTAACCCTTATCCTTAGTACACCAAAATTATTAAATTTTTAAAAACGAAAACATACCCCGGTGTGTGCATGCGACCCATTTTGGAAAATAATTTCTTGTTTAATTCAAGAAAATCCCTACTGACAGACGATGTTTAAAAGAGGAAGTATATGTTCGTAGTCGGAATTACGTGCTACGAAATAGTTGCCAAATAACACGCGCTAAGTTTAAATGTTCAAAAATGTATTCAAAATTATATTTTAGTGTGACATGAGAGTTAAGTGATTTTTATTAATTACGCATAATGTTGACCAAGTCACAAATTTACTACCGTTTTTCTGTATCTTTGAAAATCTATAAAATATAATTATATACAGAGTGTCGAAAATATGTGTTCCAGACTTAATAACTTTTTTAGTAAAACTATTATGTTATATTAGTATATTATGTCTCATAATGTTTTATTTTTCACTTTACTATAATTGAATGATAACCCCTAGGATACGAGATATATAAACATTTCCATAACAACCGGGGCGTAATAAGAGGGCGTAATAACAAAAATTGTTTGATCTTAAATGATGATCTATTAAATAATCAAATTAATTTTATAAAATACAATTTGTAATACATACAAAAAATTAAGTATTCTTTTTCATATTTTGATTTTGATTTAACGGGTAGCAAACTTTCCGTAGCATTTTCTTATACACATTCTGGTAGGGCATTTATAATTGCAATTTAATGCCAAACTTGACAATTAATAAACAATTTGTTTTTGTTCCATGGCTACCAGATATTATAGGTATTTGCTAAAGCCCTCGAGCTGGATTCATGGTTCTCCGGGCGTAATCATTATAGTAACGCACTTGATGCATAAATAGCTGCTATAATTACGAATTGCCAAATTTGCTAAATTTATGTTTAATTTTTAGGCGCCATAGCACCAGACGATAAGTACAATATACAACAGTGTATTTCTATTGGTTCTGAATTTGTATTATAATGAATTTTATTACAGTACAGATTGTAAAACTCTAATATATAAATTATAATACAGGAGTAGAAAAAAATACTTACACCAAAATAGCGCATCAACGTCAAAAATTAATAATTATCAATGGCGTTTTTCAGGGTTCCAAAACTACTGAAATGTTAACAAATTAATTTAAAAAACTTGATGTACTTGATGTAATAATTTGATTTAAACGAAAAATCGGGTTTATCGATTTCAAAATAAATAAAAAACCATTGTGCAGTTGATTTTTAAAAATTTCAAAAAAAAATTAGAATATCGTTTCTTGACGAGATAAAAATGTTTAACCAATTTTGATAAAAATTTACAAACGTGTACTTTAAAATATTATAAGTATAACAGGTTTTTAATAATTTTAAAAATAAAAACTTTATAGGACATTGAAGTTAAAAATTAATGTCGTTCGAATACTATGAAATTTTTGCAGGAATGGTCTCTAAGCTATCTTAAATACAAATAAAATGTCAAACTTAAAATTTATTTATTTTGAAAGCTAAAAATTTAGCAATAACTAAACCAAATATCAAACAAGCATCTTTAAATAATAAGTGGGAATATTATAAAGGCGACCACAATCTAATTGTAATTTGCACTAATAGTTGCATATTACATAGATTAGTTCTCATGTTAAAAATGTTCAATTTTAGCTTATAAAAAACCTTATATTTCACAATTCAATGTACTTATAAATTTTCCTATTTTCATTGTAGGTATTAATTTTTTTCAATTTTTTTACTTTAACCAATTTTTATGAAAATTTCCAAAATGTACTCTAAAATATCATCGCATAAACATAAGTATCCAACTGTAGAAATTAAAATTTTATGCACCAAAAATTCAAAAAAATTTAAAAATTAATTGACTTTTACTGTAGAATAAACTCTCGGAGTTCAGAAACTATTCAATTTCCAGTTACGTTTCGGGATGTTTTAAATTGAGTTTCTTATCAGACTTTCATTAAATTATAATAAGAATCAATCCAATTTAATATATGAAACATACACGATTTATACTGCAATTGTTTTTTTAGCTAAATAACAGGAATTACAAAGGCAGCCAATATAATGTGCATTTATTGTTGTTTAATTGGACCTAGGTAATATTTATTTATCATGTAAATGTTAAATTTTAGCTTACAAAAAAAATAAACATCAAAATTCACTTATTACTGAATTGTTCTCAGCACTACTTACAGACCATTCTTGTATTCTAACAACAATAATTTCTAAGTACGTTTGTTATTAGCGTGAATATTTTTATTTACTCTTTATTTATAATTTCTATACCAGTCAATTAATGTTGTTAATTTTGTGATTCTATAAAATATAAATGACGAATAACATATTTCGTAATAAATTGTTATAATTCTTTTTATAACTCAATGAAAGCCTGATGAAGTAACTCAACCATTCCGAAACGTATAGCTGTAAATTGAAACATATTATTTGTTTTATTTTTAAACTCCATCTGGAATCACGAATGATTTATCTACAAATTTAAATTATTTTAAAATTATCACAAATCTGTTCGACTGTGAAGTTTTTTTTTGTAAGCTAAAATTAAACATTTTAAACATGGGTAAACTAATATATCTACGTAAGCAACTTAGTGCAAATTTTTAACTACATCGTGGTCGGTTTTGTAATTCCTCTATTATATGTGGCTGATTGAGATATTAATTTAGTCATTGCTAAATTTTTAGATTACAAAATAAATTTTAAATTTGACATTTAATTTGTATTTAGGAGAGTTTAGAAGCCATTCCTACACAATTTCATAGTATTTTTATTTTTTTGATTTCAATGCCCTATAATTTTTTTTCTACTTCTGTATTGTTATCATATATTAGAGTTTTAGAATCTGTATACGATATGGATTTAGTACCAATAGAATTGCGACATTACGTAATTATCAAATGTTCCATGATTAGGATACATATTTAGAACCAAAACAGATATACCTACACCGTTGTCTAATATTGCACTTATCGACTTATCGGGTTGTAGAAAAAAATAGTATATGCAAGTCGCATGTAATGACTATTTAAGACACGAGCAACGTTGAACTTGAAAAAATAATGGTACTTATTTCGTCTTGAGCAAAATTCATATTTTTTGACGAACCTCGTATATTGCTTAAAAATTTGATAACTAATGATTGTATTTTAAGTTTTAAACCATGCATCAACAATAACATTTTTTCAAAAAACCGATATAAAAAAAGTTTTTCATATATGTACAAATATAACTAAAATTTTTTAAATATGTTCATCTGGCAACCTCGCTCATAAACTTCATGTTCTAGCTACGAATTGCTACGAAGATGACGTTGATAGTTGTTTGATACAAAATGGATGTTTCCTTAGTCGGTATTTTAGAAAAAAATTATGGAAATGAACATGCTTATATGCTATGCTGTTTACACGGAATATTATAAAGCTAATCTAAATTGATTCAATGTTTTTAATGATTAAATAAATGTAGCATTATTGATCAATGTTTTCCATGATTTACATAAGGCGAAATCTTCACTGAAATAATAGATTCATAATGGACTCGAACACAGATGAGCTGCCTGATACGAGTAACAAAAGGCGCAGTATAATAGTATACGAAGATTCATCTAGTGATAGTTCAGTAGAAAACTCAACTACTCGAACTAAAAAAAGGAAACCAAAATATTACATTCAAGAATCTGATTCTGAATCTGATAGTGTTAGTTCAATCGAATTTCAAAAGAGAAAGAGGGTTGGGGTGAGTTGTAATATAGAGCAATTTAAATACATTTACATTTTACTTATAGCAATTGGATAGCGATTCTTCTGATAGTTCTGATAATTTGAGGTTGTAAGAAGAGTGAGAAAAAATGCAAAAATTGAATATGACGATGAAGATAGTAGTGAATGGGAAACCACTAATACACAAGATATTAATGAACCTTCTTCGTCAAAGTCTATTTTAAATGTGGAGGAAAGTTCTTCTGATAGCAGTGACGGAGAAAGTGAAAAATGTCCAATTTGTTTATTGTCATTCAAAAATCAAGAAGTTGGATCACCTGAAGCTTGTGATCATAGCTTTTGTTCAGAATGTATTCAAGAATGGGCAAAAAGTGTTAACACTTGCCCTGTCGATCGAAAAAAATTCAATTTAATTCTTGTACGTAGCAATTACAATGGGAAATACCTTCGAAGCATTGATATACAAGATCCGTCTACTAATACATTAGGTGACATTCTTGAACAACAAATCGATTTTACTCCTTGCGAAATCTGTGGTTCATCACATAATGAAGATCGATTGTTGTTGTGTGATGGATGTGATTTGGCATACCATTTAGAATGTCTCGAACCACCATTGACGGAAGTTCCTGAGGGTGAATGGTATTGTTCTTCGTGCAGAAATCCTGAATTAGGAATTGAAATATACAACTTGAATTTTTTCTTGGGTGGTGAAGAATCGGACACAACTGTAAATACAAATCGCCGTTATGCAACTCCTAGGTGAATGCTTTGATAACTTTATGAATGTGGATCTTATTTAATTATTTATTTTTCTCATTTAATGTTCTAACATATTTGTTTTGTTGTTTGAATTAAACTTTTTTTAAATTTATGTTTTCAATATAAAATCTAAATATTGTGATTAACAACTAAATTTTTGTTAATTCGTATTTGTACTAACAAATAGTACTATAATTTGTTTTTGTATTTATTTAAACCGCTTATGAATGATTCATGGTGTTTGTTGGTATGTTGTTAGTTTGTATAAAATGGTGCATAGAGAAAAAGAGGTAAGAATAAAATTATATTTAAATTGATTTAATTTATGTCATGTTAATTTAACAAGAAAAATATTTGATTGGTTTTCATTGCAAAGTTTTGATAATGGAAGACTATTAAACATAATTTGGGTAGCAACTCCTTGCTAATTAGTGTTTAATTTATAGTTTTTGAGCCTTCTGGAGGAGTAGTAGTGAAGGGAACTTCAGGCAAACGCTATGGTGTTATTTTGCCAATGTTTCGGCTGGCGTTCCAACTAACATTAAAACACTGTAAAAATGTATATCAAGATGTCTTGAATACGTCAGTCGAAACGTTGGCCAAATCCATGGTGTTTGTCTACAGTTACCTTCACTACTAATGCTCTTGAAGACACAACAAGGTTAAGAATAACTACAACTACAAAAGTAATTTGGCGGCGATCGATCAATTGTTAATCTTTATAAATATTTTCAGATTGGTACCGCGGACTCGACAAAACGAGAGAATAAGAACTCGAATCGTAAATCAGCGCGAACAAAATGAAAACACCGACCCAGAAACGTCAACTTTACAACCTGGACCCAGCTCCACAAATCGAAACAACACCCCAAAGAAAAGGAAGAAATACAAAAAGAAAAAATGTAAGAAATCCAGGAAGCGACCCAAATATAAAATTATCTATGAAATTGACGAGGCGACTGGCCAAAAAATGGCTATTAAGAAAAGCGTAAGAACGTACAGGAAGCGTAAAACTAGGAGGAAAAAAAGAGAAAATTGAAGGTTCGAAGGGTTATTGTTCCAAAGAGTGTGAAGAACAGGTTAGCCAGACAGTTGGGAATTTGTCGACCGCAAATCGCTGGGCAAAAGATTCCAGAAATGAAGGTAATATTTTTCTTATTTTGAAAAAAAAATTATTTTATTTTTCTTTATTTTTATGTTCTCGTATTTTTGTTTGTGATCTGAAAGCGGTTTCTCTCATCTTAGGTTAGTTTAAATCTTCAAACGAACGCACGAAGTCCAGTCAAAAAATTTAGAAGGTTGCAAAATTATGTCTAAAAATTATCGTTTTCTTTATTCGTTTATTAAAAGATATACCTATCGTTTGATTTTGCTCTGCATAATTTAAAATATTTATACAGGGTCGTTTATTAATGAGTTGTTCTTTTCTAGCGGTTAGCCTGTTGGAGATAGGTAAACCAAATTTATACGAAATATCATTAGTTTGAAAAGTAAAATTATTTTTAACAATACAAGATTCGCATTTTTATGGGGTGACGAAAAATATATTTTTAATGAAACATCCTGTATCTTTTAAGATGTTCTGGCGTAGTTTCTCAACTTCTACATAGCTATCTAATTTTTTTTTTTTGGTTGCTTGTCGGTGTTGCCAACTTATAATTGGTTTTCTGAATTTTTTCCATAAACAGGCTTTACTTTATTAAATAATCATAGCGATTTTGTTTTGTAAACTTAATAAACAAATTTTAACAGTAAGGTTAGACAGGATGAAGAGCGGCATTTTAATAGTTAGAAACTTAGATTTTGTGTTACAGGGTGTTTGCAAAAAAATGAAAACTTTTAAAAACAAAAGATATCCTATGCCTATACCCCGTAGTTTTTTTAGATATTTATTATTTAATCAATGCGCCCAAACAAAGGACATAGGAGGCTTTGGAACTCTTGTGTTTAATTGACAAATAAAAAACGATTGTCAATTTATTGTCAGTTTTGATTGATAAATACTACACGTATTTGGTACAGTACAAGAAGATTCATTAATTCAACATGAATGACGAATTAGTTGACATGATTTTTGTGCTTGTAGAAATTGAGAGAAATTGTCTGTTAGCTAGTCGACTTTATAAAACTGAGCATCCAAACATGAGTCATAAAACAATCGCTGAAGCAGTCGGTGTTCGCGAGACATCTATACAGGGTTATTCACTATAAATTACCTACCTTTTATTATTTTGAATATAACACATAAATATAGAAAGTTTTTCTGCTTCACTATAAACGATTTTGATGATTTAATTAATGAAATGTCAATTATCAAACACAACATTTGTCATTTACATGGCTTACTTTGACGATGTTACCAATTCCGTATTAAGTAACTCTACGACTAATAACTCAATAACAGCTCAAGATAAAGACAACATATGATATATTTTGAAATCAGAAAAAAAGATCTCTACAAAATGTAATAATATACAGGGTGTTAGACTAAAAAAATACATCATATTTTTGTTGTGCCTTGTAAACGGCGAGTAACTGAACTATTGATGGCATTTTAAGAAAATTCACTTAAAACTACAACTTTCATGTATAACTTTTTTTCTACGAGCAATAATAACAATAATAAGGGTGGGTAATTTATAGTGAATAACCCTGTACAATGAATTCTGAAAAAAAATCGTATACATTCAGTTGCATCAAGAACTAAACGATACTAATTCTCAACTGCGTTCCAACTTTTAAGACTGGACAAGACTGAAGAAGGATCCTACATTTTTCTCGTATGTATTATTCACAGCTGAAGCGACATTTCATAAAAATCGATCTGCAAACAGGCATAATTTTCATCATTATTCTACCGAAAATCCACATTTCATGACACAAAATTGATAATGAGCATCGCTCGTCTTTGAATATATGAGGAGGAATTATCGGTTATTAATACATAAGAGGTTTATTTTTTACAGGTTTTTTTTTGACGAAAACATTTTTTCCATGAAAATTATTGGAGAGTTAAGGGCATAGAAAAATGGCGACACGAAGTGGACCGATTTTTTCTATGTCCCTTAATTCGAGAATAATTTTCTAATGAAAAAAGGTTTGAATCTCCAATAAAAAAAAATTACCCGAGTACAAAATCAACCTCGTGTGTATTACAGACGATTAATATATGATTAAAGACTACTACCATTTACTACATCGATTTACTACAAGCGATAATATTATGTATTAGTTTTTAAGCGCGTCCTAGGGACGCATGAATTTTGGGGTCGGCTACAATTCGCCGGAAGCAATTCGACAAGAAATAGTTCACCGGGAACGATTCGCCGGTAGGTATGTTTCGCCAGGAACGATTCACCGAAAATAATTTGCACACATAAAAACGATTTGTGGATTGTGCGGTTAAAAATATGATGTCTTTTTTTAATGTAACACCCTGTTTATTATGTATTACATTTTTGAAGAGATCTTTTTTTTTCTAATTTCAAAAATCTATCATACTAGCCGACCCCAGGCCCCTAGGAGCCTCACGAACGAAGTGACACAGTTCTCTCAAGTGCGTTGTCTACCAATGCAACAGCACACCGCGATATACTTAACACTAGCCGAGTACTGGATATGCTTGTTTCCCTCTCCTAGCAACGTGAACAGAGAACCGAGGTGATACGAAAAATATAAGTTAAGATACTGTCTTTATCTTGAGCCGTTATCGAGTTATTAATCGTAGAATAACACAGTTACTTAATTACGGAATTGTTAACATTGTCAAAGTAAGCCATGAATAATTTCTTTCATATCGGCATTTTTGAATTTACTAAAAAATCAACAATTAATAGTTTTATCAATTTCCTGTTTTATATCATTTTAAGAATTAAAGAAATAAATTAAGAATAATGGTGTTCTATCGGTATGCTTGTAGTTATTTACCATTTCGTTTCTTTAAATAATTATGTTGTTAAACAAATAAATAATCAAACGTCACGATATGTTCGGCGGAAAATATCCACCGGCAAATCGGTCCCGGCCAAATTCTTTTTGGCGAATCGTATCTAACGGCGAATAGTTTTCGGCAAACCGTTCCCGCCGAAGTGTTTATCGGCGAAACGTCTTGTCAAGACAAACATATTTGGGTAATAAAAACAAAAATTAATTTTGAAGTTTGGGGAGAGTGGACGTGGCCAGCCCCCCCAGGGGGTTAAGTTAGAGTTTCAAAAACCGTTGTATCCAAACCGCCTTAAAATCCTCTATCGAATGGTGTATTTAGTTTTTTTTAAACACCCCGGAGGAGAGATAAACAGACAGACAGAGATTAGATATTTTAGATAGAACATGTAATTTCAGATAAATTTTGAATGTTTGACCAATTTGGCCCAATTTACTAGGTAATGTAGGTACCTCAGCTTACAAGAAACAGGTTGTGGTTTCAGCAGGATGGAAGTTTATTTATTTATTCGTAATTTTGCAGATTATCGAACACATTTCTAAGCAGTGGTTTCTGCAGTTGCTGAAAATAGGCGATTATGTTTTGTATTCCTTTCATTCCGCAAATGTATGCATCAGGTGTTGTTAGATCAGGTGAATGAGAAGGGTACTCGAAGTCTGTTCCACGAGAAATTCTGAGACTTGGGCCATTATCTCGTCCATTTCCGCATGAGCAAAAGTAGTGGTCGATTATAAACACTTTTCCTGAAGAACCATTTTCAATAACACCAAAGCGATGCTAATATGACAAATAAGTAAAACAAGATCAATTCATATGGCTCACACAATTCCACGGCATTATAAATTTTGGTACTGTTTATTTTGGCAAATATCGTAGTTCAGAACCAGTGGATTGGCAGAACTTGCCTTTTTTCTGTGGGGATATGTAAAAGAAATGGTGTGTAACGATCCACCAACAACACCAATAAATATGCAGCAGAGAATAATAGATGCGTTTGCAACCATTTCAACCTCAAATGTGGAGGAGAGTGTAAATCTCTCTTCAGCAACGAATGAATTGGTGCTTAAATGAAAATGGAAGACATTTCGAACATTTGTTGCAATCATTTCTTCTGTTCTTCATTTTTACAGATTTTTGAATGTATTCAGGTTTAGGGATAGGATAGCACCTGTAAAAATTAAAGAGGAGAAAAAATGCTATCTTATGGCAAAATAAAACAAAAAACATCCCGTAACATAAAATCTAAATTTCAAATTATTTAAAAAATGTTGCTCTTCATCTGCTCCAACCTTGCTGCTAAAATTGGTTTATTAAATTTACAAAACAAAGTCGCTATGATTTTTTAAAGTAAAGTCTGTTTATGAATAATTTTTCACAAAAACAGTTATAAGTTGGCAACACTGACACGAAATCAGAATTAGATGGCTATGTAGAAGTTGAGAAACTACCCCACTTTAAAAGATACAGAGTATTTCATTTAAAAAAAATTTTTTGTCATCCTGTGAAATTGGACATCTTGTATCGTTAAAATAATATTACAAAATAGATTTTTTTATAAACTTGTATAAACTTTGTTTACCTATCTCTGATGGACTGGCCGCTAGGAAAGAACGCACTAATGAAGGACCCTGATATTTTTGAGTAGGTTCATTTCTTTCGATACCATCGTGCGCGGGTGTGTTACCGATTCGATTAATAATTAATCCAAACAAATATGGTTCACGAGATTTCTTTTAAATTTAAAAGTAACGGTTTTTAAAATTATTTCACAGAGACGTTAAACTTGTTACCCCTCAAGTTGGTTGCTTTCTTTTTTCTGACCTCTGGTATTTTCGAAAAAGTCCAAGGTAACTAAACTTTGATCGTACACAGGAGAAATTTTAACTGATGGATAAATTTATTTTTAATGAGCTACTATTTGTACAAATATTGAGATTAAAATTGTGCACGCCCTAACTTGATTTAAACTTTCAAAATGAACCCAAATTTTCATTATCAAATAACACTTCAAGATATGACTTCTCAAAGTTTGTCGATTTTTAAAAAAATAATCTTCTAAAAACATCGTTGAACCTGTTTGCTTCAAATTGTTAGGAAAATTAGTTTCTTAGGCCCTTAGAAAGTTCTAAACTTATAACTTTGTAATCGAACCGCGATATGAGGTGTAAATTTTCAAAGAAACAGTTCCTAAGAAATTAGAATCTTCGAAACGTATACTTACTTAGTTTTGGCCTAAGACCTACAGGGGCTGAGTCTATAAATAACCTAACAAACAAACATACATATTTTGGATTTTAGTATATACAGGGTGCGGCAGATAAACCGTCAATTAGAAATATCTCGGAAACCAGTGGCACCAAAAATTTGAAAATTTGGTACTGTGCTTACAAGATTAAGGGACACTCGGCTAAAATATTTTCCAGATGGCGGCACTTTCGGTTATACCGGAAGTAGATGTCAACTTCCTTATTTCAAATGGGAAACCCTGTGTATTATTACATTTTCAGATTCTGTATAAAATTATGAATACTTTTTGTGAATAACATACACTTAAATCCAACAGTTCTTCAGATATTTGAACGTTTATGTCAAAATTTAAGTTTTCAGGCCAGAAAGTAATGGTACTTTTTCCTCATATACAACATACAATTATTTGTTTTGAATTTTTCTCGTAGAAGAGGATGTACTGTAGTAGCCTGTGAATGAAATATTTGAATTTATTGATACAGAGTGTTCGAAAAAGATGTATAAAATTGGATATGAAAAAAACGACTGAAACTTGCGTTTTTCAAATGGAAACCCCCTATTTTTATTACTTGAAGTAATTTATCATTAAGAAATAAGAAAAATTTGTGTGAGGTTGTTTATTCCAAAAATCGTTATTTTTCGAAATATTATCAATTTTCTATTCCATTAAAATAGTGGATGTTTTATCTCATATTAGTTGGCCACGATGACGTCTACAATGCAACTGTCAAGTGACATTGTTGCATGTCTTTGTTTGTCAGGTGTAATAAATTCTGTCTTCAATTTTTTTGACAAAATAATACTAATGGCAAATATAGGATATACAAATGATATAGGTCGATAGTGGGAAACGAATTTAATTATTTAAAGGCAAATGAGATTGATTTGACGTCTGCTTGACAATTGCATTGTAGACGTCATCGTGGCCAACTAGTGTGAGATGAAACAACCACTATTTTAATGGAAAGTAGAACATTGATAATATTTCGAAAAATAACGATTTTTGGAATAAACAGCCTTACACAAATTTTTCTTATTTTTGAATGGTAAATTAATTCAAGTAATAAAAATAGAGGGTTTACATTTGAAAAACGCAAGTTTCGGCCGTTTCTTCATATTAAATGTGAGAGGGGGGCTTGTGACGTTTTTTTGAAGAATTTTCTTTAATTTATAATTATAATAAAATTTAAGAGTTTAATTATAATTAGAAAATATTGCTTTTACGTTCGCATTAATTGATTATTCTTACATTTTTAGATTCTTTTTTAACCGTCTTATCTCTACGCGTTTGCGTGCATACGTGTATTATCAGCGATAGAGCCTATAAACTTTGTTTCGTTGCTAAATGTATAATTCGGAACCTATTTTGAAAATTTTGTATTGTACATCGAGTTGAATTAGGTACTTATTAATTAACGTTATGCTTGCTGGGTTGGTTGTATCAAATGAACAGTAGTGATACATTTTTCGAAAATATATCTGATTGGATTTTCAAATCGTAATAAGTCAGTTGTGTGTGGTACTACTATCCGAAAGCTGCACGTCGTTTTCTTGCGATGAAGTAGGTCCCCATTCGCTCTTCTTTTCTTCAACTTCGTTCAGCTTTATCGACCTGGATCTCTTCGTGTTGTCAAAATGGTTCCTTATCACCGACGCAGGTTATCACAAATATCGATCTGGTAGTAACTACAATCAAAGCTATTGTTGTATCCTGACGCTAAACGGTATTTGGAGCTCGGATGTGATAAAGATTGCAACTTCTTACATGTTTTCCTTTTCGATCGCTTTTATGGAACTCGCCCATATAAGAATCAATCCATCTGTCTAAGGATTATCTTTCAAAACTGGTGGTAATGTGTAGGATGTGCGAATGTAGGGTAACGTACTAAATTTTATTTATTACTTTTGCGCGTAAATACATCTTATGTGCGAACTAAATACAGCTGATGTGCTAGCTGTTACGACGAGCGTAGTGTTAAATTATTGTAAGAACTCTTCTGGTTCACTTTGCCGCGTTAAGATGTGTGACTTTGCTGTATCCCTTAAATCGATTCTGTTAACTAGGTTTCTGTGTCTCCCGTTGAGTACCATTTGAATGCATTGAGCTAATGCCTTTTTAGCTCCTATATTTTTTTTATCTTTGTCGGATCTTGTATAATATGTACGTAGCGTGTAAGTTCAATTAGTCGTCGAACATGCGTACACACGAAGTGTATTGCGTAATACAGACTGGTGTATAAACCCTATATCCGCTTACTAGGTGCACAACACTAGTAAAGAGTATATTACCGACGCCGATCTTTTTTTGTGATCTTTGCATCTCCGTGTTAATAAACTGTACATATTTTTTTTAACTGTTCTTTCTCTGTCACCCCGCCCTTCCAAACTTACATAACGATTAGCACTATAGCTACCAACTTAAATCATTCCCATACAGGTAGATCTTGAAACGTCCACATTTCCGGACCTTTGCCCCTACGAAACTAAATATGTGCACTGGCGCTCAAATCTAAAATAAGAAATCACATTTCTAAAATCCACGACCCAGAGCGAATTGCCGAAGTTAAAGTCCCAGTACACCAAGAAACCTTATTCTTTTCCATGTTTGGTACGAGTACATGTTTGGCTTGTAACATTTTGTACATCTTTTTCGAACACTCTGTATCAATAAATTCAATAATTGCATTCACAGGCTATTACAGTACACCTTCTTCTACGAGAAAAAAAATTCAAAGCAAATAATTATGTGTTGTAATGTCATTTTTTTGGTCCGAAATCTTAAATTTTGACATAAAAGTTCAAATATCTGAAGAATTGTTGATTTAAGTGTATGTTATTTACAAAAAGTATTCATAATTTTATACAGAATCTGAAAATGTAAATATACGGGGTTTTCCATTTGAAGTAAGGAATTGACATCTACTTCCGGTATAACCGAAAGTGCTGCCATCTTAAAAATATTTTAGCCGAGTGTCTCCTAATCTTGCAAGTATGGTACCAAATTTTCAAATTTTGGTGTCACTGGTTCTCGAGATATTTCTAATTGACGATTTATCTGACGCATCCTGTAGATACTAAAATCCAAAATATGTATGTTTATTTATTAAGTAATTTATAGATTCAGCCCCTGTAGGTCTTAGGCCAAAACTAAGTGTATAATTTGAATCAGAATTGAATTACGGTGGAGAATGTTGAAATTAAAAAAATTAAATTCCATCTGTTCGTCTGTTATATTAGCTTTATTCGCGGTAGCGGTTCAGGATTAGTTCGGGGCTAAACGCATGCGCAGTGTTCGCGGTATCCAAAGAGGAAAGGGCGGTATTTTGTTTTTGTTTGCTTGTTATATACGAGCCTCGTCTCTGAAGTTGGTCCAATAAAAATCTTTAGTTTTTTAAGGAAATCTATCGCGTCAAAGACAAATGCGTTAAAATTGTCTATCAAAATAACATATATTTATCTACTTTAAACACTTAAAGTTAAACATAGTCAACAGAAGCACAGAAACTTTCAACAACAATAATTAATTTATAAAAATACAAGAACTCAAAGCAAGTATTGCATCGACTACGCTTTCGCATTCCATTAGAGTGAACTATCCCACATTTCTTGAAGGCGAGCTCGTAACTCAACAGTAGTTCCTGGTAGTTGTAATCGCTACCTTTTCTCATGATTCGCTATAAAGTTTCGATTGGGGAAAGATCTGGACTGCTGGATGTCAATTATAAAAGTGGAATATTGTTGTTTGATATATTATTCATACCGATCTTTAAATGTAAAATATTTTCGCTTATATTGCACTTCCGGTTGTGCCGGAAGTCGACATCAACTTCTTTATCTTAAATGGAATGATATGTTTTTTATGATATTTTTGTATTTAGCTCCTAATTTAAAACAACTTTTGTTAAGGTTTGTAAAATTTACTTCTCATAGTTTTTGAAATATCGTTAAATTTTTAAAAAAATATTTTTTTGTAGGATATTTTTTAAAAATTCATGTTTTTGAACTTTATTAAGATAAAAAATTATATTTGGTTTCCTTATAACAGAATCTTTGTTTTATTCATTACTGTGATCAAAATATGGTATCCACCATTGATTCTCAAAGTAAGCCAACTTCAAATAGCAACAGTCAATTAAATACAATATACTAAATATTATTTAACAGGTTGATTCAGAATTTTTTTTGTGATCGATTGATATAAGCATTACCTGTACTCATCTCATACGGTTTAGAAGTTATTACGTATTTTTATAAAATTTATATTTAATGAGGTAATATCTAGATAACTTTGGACAAAATATAAGTATGCATTGCTAGGAAGATATTTATTTGTAGATGTTTTATACTGTGTTTGTAGTAAGTCAAAATCTAGGTAGCGTTGCAAGACAAAATCTTAACAGTAGGAGGAACAATGCATTATTTGTAATATATTTGTGATATAGTAAATTTGTTTTATATCCATGGTGAGTATGGAAGAAGAATCAGCAGAACAGGTCGCATTTTCAATAAAAGGTATCCAAATTTACCAAAATGAATGAAAAAAAGTTCCGAAATTTAGAATCAAATATGTTGTAATACGGATATATCGACGTACCACGTACAACTAATAAACCGCAACCTAGAGTTTGAATTACTAATAAATATCTTACTACCAATGCACACGTATCTTTTTCCATAGTTAGCTAGATATTACCACGTTAAAAATAATTTTTTATAAAAATACGTAATAACTTGTAAACCGTTTGAGATGAGAATAAGTAATGCTTATATCAATCGATCACAAAAAAAATTCTGAATCAACCTGTAAAATAATATTTAGTATGTTCCATTTAAAAAAATTGACTTGTTGCTATTTTAAGTTTGCTTACTTTGAGAATCAATGGTGGACGTCTTGAATACACTGAAAATATTTTAATTACAGTAATGAATAAAACAAACCTTCTGTTAGAAGGAAACCAAATATATTTTTTTTATCTTAATAAAGTTCAAAAATATGAAATTTTTCAAAAACGATGAAAAGTAGATATTACAAACCTTAACAAAAGTTATTTCAAATTAGGAGCTAAATACAAACATCATAAAAAAACATATAATTCCATTTAAGATAAAGAAGTTGATGTCGACTTCTGGCACAACCGGCAGTGTAAAATAAGAGATAATATTTTACCATTAAAGATCAGTATGAATAATATATAACCACAAATTTTCAAAATTTAAATATGTTTAGTTCTCCATAAACGTCTAATAGGCCACTTTGTTTGGGACACCCTGTATAATCCTTTACTGTTATATTAAACAATTATTTAGTTTAGTATGATGTTAGATAGCAGATTTCATATTTTTGTTACTTAGGCCAACTTCACTGAGACGGGGCTCGTAAATCTAAAAACATCAATGGATTCCATACAGAATGATATACTAGTTCGTTGATTATAAATAAATTTGAATAGCTCTATAATACAAAACACGATTTGTATCTACATTGAGAAACGTTATTTATTCACTTGTGTTTCGATTTTGCATTTCAATTGAAATTGCTTTTTACTTCTCTAGTTTTGTGAAATTAGTTCAGCTCCAATTTAGATAAAGGCTGTTGGTATTATTGGAAGTTGGCGTTTGCGGAATAAACTGTATGTCAACAGATTCTTAACGGAACATGCGCACTAGTAATATTCTGTATGGGTTACGTACTTGTCTAGAACTTGTAACGGCTTCCGCAATACATCTAGTATACGTTTTTAATGGGCATGTTTCCAAGATTTCAAAGTCACTTCTTTTCTGTTGCAATCCATAGATAATGCTGTTGTGTTACGAAAACAACTTTTTTACAATTTTTAGATTTTTTTTTCAAATTATCATTTAAAGTTTTAAAAAGTTATTAAATTTAAATATGTATAGTATTTTCCACTAGCCAATGAGTAAGTAGTAACTAAATTTTGTTTACTTGCGACATTGTCAGATATTCTAACACACTTCTAACCTATAGTTGATTGTTGACTGATTTGATTTGAATCAACTCTAGAGGCAGCATTATTGCCGATAATGAAGCCTTATGTTGTTATTTGATTAACTATTGTGATGGATATAGTCTGAAGTAGTGCTGGACAAAAATTATTAAATTTGGATTTTGTCCCATCATAAGTGATCTAATTCGTTGGGAAAATTAGTTAGTATTTAAAATAATCACTTTCGTGGTTGTAAATTTTAGCTTGACAAAAATAGACATGTCACTGAATGCAAAGGTCGTCTCAAGGTAATGTAAACATGTATGTACTGTTCTATATTATATTAATTCACCTGAATAGATATTTACTCTCAAAAGCAAGCCAGTATTAAGGTTCAGGAAACTCTCCACATCGCTAATTATTAGGATTATGATAAAGGTGGTAGAATGTCAAACTTATTTCCACCACCACATTTACCTTACAAAATATCAACAATTTAGTGCTTTTAGAAGTTTCTAAACTAATCATCTACATTTTCTTTGCGTTGCGAATGTATTTCGTATACTGCATTATATCATTTTTAACAAATAGTTCTTCAAATAACTGTTGTTTGATTCAATAATAATTACTGCGATATAACAATCACGTCACACAAATTATTGTATAGTTTATAGTCTATAACTTTTGTTTGCACTTTTTTTCTAAAACGCAATTTTATTTTCGCTTTGTGAGAGTGAAAAGGGCGCACGATACTCTTTACTGACGTAGTGTAGTAGGTACCTAGCGTTAGATACATTTAACTATTGTTGACCAATACTGAAATGTTTAATTGCATTTTAAAAATTGTTTCGCGGTTCTTCATAGATGTGAATTTTTCCTACAACGTATTTGATTTTTACTCCACATCTTATAAATAAAATGTTAGGAATCCATATGGGTTTTATATATAATAGTGCAAATCTGATTAGATTTATCAAGCCAAAGGTGGGGCCGTTAACTTAGATATTTTCGAGAACTTTGAATATTTACTAAAATATTTATTTTACACGTGTTTTTTACAACATCCATACTTTCCGTACGTTCTTTGACTTTTATTAGTATCGGAGCGATGTGGAATTATGCGGGAAACGCTTGTTTTCTTTCCATAAGATAAAATAGAGCGGGGTGGGATCTAGACTTCTAGCTGGCCACAACCGAGGGTCGCGTTGTCCAATCTATACCATCTTCAAATATATGGTTTGGTGAACTAGGTATCTCTCCTGTAAAGTGAGCAGCAGCACCGTCGTGTTGATATCAAGGAGGAAAGTCGATGCTATCTTTTCGTGAAATTTATGTTATGTGCATGCTCGTCTGCAATTGTTTGTATTGCACTTACAAGTTTTCTTGCATGGAATGAATTAGAACACGATATATTTTTTCTTGCATTGCATTTGCAATTTTAGTAACTATTTGGTTTTATTTCATGCTGCCAACTTTTAAAAATTCTGTTTGCTTGACACTAAACTCTGCCAAAAAAACAGCAACAGCTAGCTTAATTCTTGTAAGTGTAAAAATAATGGTAGATTTGAAAAAGAAAAAAATGGCGGTGATGGGTTAAGCCTTGGTTGCAACAAAATGCTGCTAATATAGGAAACTTAAGTCTAACCAATGAATTAAGTGTATTCGATCATTGATGTTTTTTTTAGTAAACGACACTGTTGAGCAAAGTTTTCACTAAATTTTTCCTTTGAAATTTTTCACCGTGTAAAATTGCATGAAACTTTTCTTGTACCTGCAAGATTTCTTGCATTGCAACCGCTAAATTCCCTGTAACTGTGGTAAATTGTCCCAAAAATTGCTTACTACCGTCCTTAACATTTTCATATAACGCTGAGAGGTAAAGTTTATTTGCCCCTATTGCTTAAGGATTTTGATTTGCTCAAATTTGACGTTTACGTTGACAAAAAAATTTTGACCCATTAGTCCACATATATTTTTTTAAAGCATTATCTCCTTGAATGCGAATTACAATCATTTCACAGGACTGACTTATGTAAGCAGCACCTCCTGAATGTAATGAATATACCTTTGCGTATTATAATTGTACATTTCATACTTCCATAGAATTTTCTATAGCAGTAAACTAAGACTTATTTTTGTTGCTTTAAAAGTGTCAAGACACACTCATTGAATCTTCTACATGTTCTAATAACAATGTTATTAAATGCTCCGTAGATATAAAATAAATTTAAATAATGTTCATGGGAGTAATTATTTGAATAATTACTTATGCTAGTAATGCTTTGACAATATTAAGTAAAATTTCGAATGCCAGGATCAATCTAGATTAGTAATCATAATATTTTCCTTTAAACGTCAGTTAAGTATGTCATTACATGGCCGAGCTGTCATTTCATTGCTATTGCTTAAGAACTTAAGCGCCGCCTACAGATAAATTGCAACAATATAATCAATAATTTCATT
This sequence comes from Abscondita cerata, assembly GCA_030710515.1. Lineage (NCBI taxonomy): Eukaryota > Metazoa > Arthropoda > Insecta > Coleoptera > Lampyridae > Abscondita > Abscondita cerata. The sequence continues at coordinate 180,353 of JALBCR010000412.1, forward strand.
TGTCAAAAAATATTATTTAGATATTTTAGTTACAAGCTGAATGTACAATTATTACAAAAGCAAACGGAATTTGCTGTATAAAAATTCCTTGTTTAACTGTTTTTGTTCCTTTTTCTTTGCGCCTGAAAAAAAATAGTAGGTATATTCCATGAGAAGCTTAAATGGCTTTTTGTGCTTCGGCATCACTTAAGCTCCTTATAAAATAATATACTATTTTCCGAAATCCTCACAAAAGTAGCAAAAAATCGGCAGTAAAGTAATAAATTATACTACTATTTTTGCTGATTGAGATGTTTAAATTGTATGCAAATTTTAGAATCGCGCATGCGCGTTGCAAACATTTGTCGAAAATATGAAAACAACTGATTACATTATTTACTCTTTAAATAACGTTAAAAGATCAAGGCACTAAAGTTTGATTTTTCATGACGAATGTGTTTTAGTTGCAGAGGCGATAGCCGAGGCAAATAAAACACGTGAGTCATGAAAAGAACTTTAGTGCCGAGGTACATATTATATTTTTATTTTATGACAAATGTTTTGTATGCGCGGTTCTTAAATTTACATCCATTTTACACAAAACTTTGACTTAAAAAAGGATACAAGTTCAGTGGGATACCGATTTAATTCTACAACTCAGATATTTTACTGTCGCAGTTTCTTTATCAGTTAGTTGTTATTAATGTTAAGGTTTAATTTTGAGTTCTACAGATTATGTTAAAGGTAAAGTGTCAACATCATTGGCCTGTCATGTTTCATATCGTATAATCTCATTAAAAATTTAACACCAACTATTTAAAATTTTTAAATTCTGAAAATTAAATCCTAAGCATTAAAAATCGACTTTAGATTCATGTTTGAGTAGTCAAACTTCAAGTTTAATTATTATTTCAGAAAAAATAAATGTTTGCATTCATTTTTGTCTTAAAAGTTAAATGTAAAGTAAACTATTATTTTAATAATAATTTATTAATTAGAGATTCTACAAAATGGAACTAAACAATAATTCAAAATTAATCTTATTGAATTAAAAAAACATTAAGAAATTATTAAAGATTGGGTACCTTCTCGTTTAAAAACGCCCTACACCTTCTTGATATAGGATAAGATTGTCCAAGTCTTCTTGTGGAAGGAGATTCCACTGTTGTGAAAGAAGTTCTTGCAGCTGCCGTCGATTTTGTATAGCGTTCTTATGTGGCAGGCATCTTCTCTGAAGCATATCCCATGCATGGTCAATGGGATTGAGCTGGCTATAGCAAAATCTCAATTCTTGTTTTATTTAGTCAATTAGTAACAACTCTTGTCACATGTGGAGGTGAATTGTCATGTATAAGGGTTAAATTTTGGCCTAACGTTTCTGCAAGGGGTTGAACAATAGGTACAAGAACATTGTGAATATGAGGCTTAGCGTTTAAGAATTAATTTAGAAACAGAGATCACTTTTCCTACCCAGTATAACTGCCGCCCACATCATTACAGTACCATCTCGGTAGCTGTGCACTTCATGGGCATGCTATAGCGTTGCTGCATTACCAGGCTGACACCAGACTCTTAATCTGCGAGTATCTGGTCTTAATACGATTCGCGAATCGTCAAAAAAAAGTATAGTCGACCATTGCTCTTTAGTCCAGTTTAAGTGTTCTCGAGCACAGATTACGGGATATCCTCGATTTCCCCTAGTTAATGGTCTAACGCTACTAAGGAGGTGCCTGGAGTGAAGATTGACAAACGACGCCTGATGGTTTGGCTGTGAACTGTCAGGTTTTATGCAGTGCCTGGGGACGCGATTTTAACTCGGTAGCAGACAGTTGAGCCATTACTTTTAACGCAATTCATGCTTACACTTATCAATTTGGGTAATAATTTTGTGAAACAATGCAGAAATGGTGTGAAAAGTAACACCCTAAAGTTAAAATTCAAAGCATTTTAGTATTTAACTGATACTTTTGACAAACAGTTCACAAGTCAGTTGTTTATAAGTTACCTAGCAACCAAACTCAATAACAAAAGACAAAATTAACGGGAATTCAATCAAGCAGATCAAATAAAAATTGATATTCTTAGATCCTAGATAATTAATAATATTGGGTGTAGGTAGGTAACTCAATGTACAAATTAAATACCGTTGAGAGCGACATCTAGATATCGTAGTGTTATATAGAAACATCGCGCGCTCACTTTAAATATTGCATTTAATTTTGTTTTGGATGTTTCTCGAATTATAAAGAAGTAATAAAAATAAAATTTGTATATTTAATAAATTTTGTACATTATTTAGTTGCTGAACATATTTATAATTGCATATCTAATTAATATTTAAAAATTAAATACATTATAGTCTGTATACTATTGGCACGGAGTAATAAATCATAATTGCTTGAAATAATTCTTTATTTTCTTGTGAAAGCGGTACTTCTACGGTTAAGTAAAAACCAATAAATTCTAACCTAAAATACGATCATTGTGCCGCTCTTGCAGCATATCGACCCATCTAGGGTCTGAGAACAATAGTTTAATCTGTGCAAACACGTTGCCATCAGCCCAGGTAGTGACGAAACGAGAATCATAGCCGTAGATGTAGGTATTATACCAAGATACAAAAATAATGGTATATAATACGTAAGAAGTAAAACTTGTAATGTGATCTACTATACAAATAAAATAAATAACATATAACCATATAATAATTCATATCAAGGTAGATTTTACCATTATAATATATTTACCTACTAAAAATATGATTTTCCAAACGTATCAGGTACCTACGCCACTGCAATATGAGAGATTCGATAATTCTGACAGGTTTATTACTCCGCGCCAATAGTATACTGAGTACAACAGTGAAAATGAATCATATAAATAGCAGTTTCTTGTGATTAATTGATAAAAAATAACACGCTTTTGGTGTGACATCTGTTTTCTACAATACCGTAACTGTAAGTTTATTTTCTCGGTTTCGTTTCCATTAACGACTAGAAAAAACAATATGTCCAACAGTTGTTTATTTTTCAGTTGTTTAATGTTTCTAATTGCGTCAATTTTACTTTTATATTTTATAAATATTGAATTAGCTAATTTGTTAATATCGTCATTAATATGTTGTGGTCGTGTTTCAATTCCACTTAAAATTCTATTCTAAGTGTGCACATAAAAATTAATAAAAAAAATTAAGAAGATTATTCCAGTATTATGAATATCACAACTAAATTTAAAGTTTTTAAAAACCTGTTGCGGCAGTATTTGATTTAGTTTTTTTAATGTTAGGTAAGTGACCATATCTTGGCAGATACTCGAGAGAACATATACAACACTGTAAAAAAATATATAAATATACTGTTTTTCATAAACGAATAAATTCACGAAAAGAAGAACTTAATTAGTTCGTTTTCTTCTAGTAAATATAATGCTTTTCCACACTTGTATCCATTCATACCAGAATTCCACATATATTGAGATTTTTTGTAACACCAGTTCTTAGATATTTTCCTTCAATTGGTGTTATTTAAAGAGTCCATTAACACTATCTAAAAGCTTGTCAGTTGTGTAAAATTTTTATTGTGTAATGTATAATTTAAATTTTAATAGCTACCACTGAAAAAAGGTAACGGCATTTAGCCATGTCTAACGGATGACACCATTTATAAAAAAAATTGTGCAGATGCTTTAACTTCTTAATTTTTCCTTTATGTTTATACAGGCTGTCCGTTTTTCGAGAACCACTATGGGGACCCTGCTTACCTTAAGAGATACGAAAGTCGGTTAAATTGGGGCAAAGTTGGGTGCATTTTTATGCTGAATTACAATCTGAAAAGAAATTTGAAATATCTCCAATAATTCTTGAAAATATGGAAAAACGAAAATTTCTGATTTTATGTTTCTAATTTTTTGCCGATAAACTAATCAGATTAGACATTTCTAACCAAGACATTATTCAGACAATTTTTCATGGAGAATCTCGAATATGACATCACTTTTCCAATTATTTTCAACATGGCGGAAAAAACACCTGTCAAGCCTATTTCTTTTATGAACGCTATTTGGGATTTTAATATTTCTAGATGACGATTTATTTTTCTCTCTTTACAACGATCATCACCACTTGGTAGTCCAGGTATCACATTTTTCAGCCAAAAATCCAATTTTTGCAAGCAGTGTTATGTAAAAAACAACGCCCCTTATTTCTTGTAGAATATCGTACATATATCGTGTGTCCCAGGAAATCTGAAGCATTGGGTTTAACATGGGGAATTTGAAAAGTCCGATTTATATGTCCCCAAAGTTTTAGGATATTTTCAGTATCAGAACACATTACAATGTGTACCAGAAAACGTTTTTTGTAAAATTTATTAAATTCAACAAAACATATTAAAATATTTCAAAAATGTATCGCGTGATAAAAGCTTTATTTAAATAAACAGGTAAGAGCTGCGTTGTTGATGTTCGGCGTGGCTCAGTTGTCTTAACGCATTACCACTAATTTATCACCGCATCTAACGAAGGTTCAAATCCCCAGTCCGATTCCTTTTTTTTTAAGTTGGGTTATTATTTTTAATGATCACCATTTAATTTAGGTCAATAACGAGATATTAGTTTAAATTTTTTTAATTGAACTGGCAATAGATTCATAACCGGTTGCACAAATACAATTCAAACTTAAGCAATGTTTAAAAACTTTAGATACAAATGTTACCATAGCAACGATAGTTTTAAGCATTGTTTAAGTTTAATCGCGTTGGTGCATCTGGTCCTTAGTAGAATATGATTCATTATTAAACATTTAGTGCCGTTTGCACCCACACAGCTTAAACTTAAGCGAAACTTAAAAACAATCGTTGCTGTGGTTTTAACAACTGTGTTTTAAGTTTTTAAGCATTGCTTGAATTTAAGCTGTGTTGGTGCATACGGCCTAGTTTAAGCGGTATTTGTGTAAACGGACACGCAATGGAAAATGATAACTAAAGGTCAGTTCTACAACTGGGCCTAACTAACAAAATTAAAATAATTTTGTTACGTTTTAATTGTAACAATATATGAATTTTGTTGTTGACATACTAACAACAGCGACTAGTGCACAATCATCGTCGTGTTTAAATAAATATTTTAACTAAATAAGAAAAGAACCGATTATAATGGTTTGCTTAAAACAAATGTTCAAAAATGCCTCCATTTTGTACCAAACAGTAACCCAGCCTATTATAAAACTCCCGACGCACATTTGATAACTGTCGAGCATTGATTTGCTGACATTCTTCGCGGATTGCGATCTTCAAATCGTCTAACGAATTGGGTCGGTTTTGATAAATCCTGTTTTTAGATGACCCCACAGGAAAAAATCACAAGGTGCCAGATCAGGAGATCGTGGCGGCCACTGAATTTGTCCCCGTAAACCAATAACACCATGGAAGGTATTTGCTAAATATTGTCGAACTATCACCGAGTTGTGTGCTGGACAGCCATCCTGTTGAAACCAAACTTCTTGTTGCAGATCTTTCACTGTTTCTCGTAATGCTGGTACTACTCTGTTCTGGAGCAATTCTAAGTAGGACATTCCGTTAAGATTGCCTTCGATAAAAAAAGGACCGAGAATTCTGTCGCGGAACAATCCAGCCCACACATTCACCTTTAAAGGATACTGGGTTCGCACCGCCACCGCCATGTTAGGGTTTTCACGGACCCAGATTCTACAGTTTTGACTGTTAGGTTTATTGTGCAAAGTGAATGTGGTCTCATCAGTGAAAACAACGTTTCTCAAGAAATCCCTGTTGTTGTTGCAGGTCTCCTCCATTACTTCGGAAAACTCTACACTGGCATCTCTCCTGGCATATTCGAAGTTTGTAGGGGTTGTATCGTTGTTTTCGAAGAATGCGTTATACCATTGATTTCGAAACCCCTGTTTCTACCTGAATAGTAGGCACTGATGTTTTATTTGTAACAGAAACTGCAGATAGGACAACTTCGGTGTTTCTCAATTCCAACTCCCGCGGTGGTTTGAGAATATATTCTAACAGACCCAGTTGTTATAAACTTATCTATAATTCTTTGAAACGTCGAATAACTCGGTACTTCTTTAAGCATTCCTAGAAAATTCTGTTGTATTTCACGGCAACTACTTCCACTAAAATGCAAATGAATAACGAATATTCGCTATTCCAATGTTAAATTCTCCATTATTTATACAAATGTATAACAAACTAATCGCAAAACTCAAACAATTATTTAAGAAACGAACAAGGAAATCTTGACACAAAGTACAAAATGTATTCTGATGTACCATTGTTTTTCGACGTTTGTAGCAGCCGCCTTACGTTTTGTTTTATTGTTCAAATGCTTCATTAATCACGTAAACGTAATTTCTAATTTTTTGTATCTACCTACAAAACAATTACAAGCAAACGTTCGTATGCAGTTTTACAAGAATGCTATGCTACTGTCTAGCACAAAACGGACAGCATTTCGAACATTCATTTAAGGACACTATCCCAATCGGTTGTTTTCTGGATCACCATAAATATTTATTTATTATAAAAGATTGATTCAAACAAGATGATGATTGAACACTAGTAATTATTGTTATTAATGTCAACAACTAAATTCATTTATTGTTACAAATTAAAACGTACTGAAATGGTTTTAATATCGTTAAGTAGGTAATAATAACTAATATAGGTAACGCGTGATTCAAAATTTTTTCATTAAAGTGGACCATGAAAAAAATTCACGTACGTCTATTCTAAATACATAAAACTGGATGTGTTGGACCTACCAAAGTACTATTGAACTATTGAAGTCATCTGAATTATTAATTAAAAAAATTGAAATTAAATCTGTCAGAATTGACAAATGTACAAGCTAAACTAAGAAAATACACCTATTATATCTTGCTTTGTCATTCATGGCAACGTTTGATGAAAAATTTTTTGAATCAGTTATGTCTAATAATTTGAATAATATTTGTTGCCAATTCAAGTAAAAAATTTAAACTTTTAATAACATCTCTTTATTGATAGAAATTAAACGCTGTTCATTTAAAATAATACAGTAGACGCTCGATAACGTGAACACAAAAATCCCAACCTCGTTCAAATTAACGCAAGTGTTCACACTAAAGGGAGTGTAGAAATAATAAAAAAAATTATACTAGAAAATGTTTATTTTTGATTTTCGTATTCACATATAATTTATACATATCTATATAAAAGAAAAAAAATTATAAAAGAAATGAGGTAATTTTGGTTTGTTTTTGTTTTTGAGCTGAATGGGAAAGTATAGCTTTTTCGTATGTCTTTTTTAATACTAATGATGTCCGATATATCAACATCATTGTGTTCAGCCCCACTCAATGATATCTTCAAAGCTTGAATAGCTTCACGATGCGTTACTTTTTGAATGTCGGGTTGATCTACTGTATCTCCTGTGTCATCATCGTTGCTGTCTTCTAGTGTTTCATTTGCTGATCTTCTTTGTTTTGTTGGGTGTCCATGTTCCATTCCAAAATATCCGAGGCTGTATATTGATCCTAAATAATAGTTAGAAAAACAATTGAGCTACATACTGTATTAAAGTTTCCAACAAAAATTCTTACATCAGGTTGAATTGCTTGTAGTAAAGTTATAGTGTCCAATACAACTGCTTCAATTTCCTTGTCTTTCCAGAGTTCTTTAAGTTCACCCAATGGAATGTTATCTTCATTTGTAAATTCACAATTTTTTGGATAAAATGTTGCACCAACATTTTGATATTGTTCTGGGTTTTAATTTTTGCCAAGCACTGTGTAAATGTAGAATGGCATTTTTTAAGGTAAGCTTGTTCAGTTCTTGACTTATGTTTTGCTTGGTTGGCACAATAGAACTCAACAGACTTTTCCGATAATACAATTTTGTGAGCCGTGGAACATTTTGATCCATCGGCTGGATCAATGGTGTCACGTTCGGAGGCATAAACATAGTAAATATCATCCCATCTTCAGTTTTTAATTCCTCTTCTGGCGGATGGGATGGTGCATTATCAAAAAGCACTGCTTTTTGGGAAGGTTTTGTTGTCGCAAAAATTGTTTTACCTAAAATTTACAGCTATGGAACAATAACTTGGTAAGCAATACGTAACTAACCAAACACACTG